>JXCR01146186.1:157607-227590 GCA_002079205.1 Phalaenopsis hybrid cultivar
AGGTGGAGAAAAATCATAATCTCTTATTTCTCAATAGTTAAATTACAACTCTTCTTCTTATATAATAAGGAATGGCTAGGGCAAGATTAATTACAATAATTACAACTTATCGAAAAAAATATAGTTTTGAAACGAAATAAATATGACATAATAAGGTGGGAATAAAACTAAAATAGGAAACTCAGAATTTCTTATTTTCCCTCAAGCTTTGTCATAGATGTTGCAAAGACCGAGCTCGGTATTCGGATCAGTGAAGCTGCCTAAAGGTAGAGATTTAATGAAGACATCGGCAACATGAAGATGTGTTGGAATGTAGATTAAGTGAATAATGCCTTTATTGACCTTTTTAGAGATACAATGACTATCGATCTCAATGTGCTTGGTCATGTCATAATGCACAGTATTCTTTGCAATACTAATTATGGCCTGGCTGTCAAAGAACATCTTTATGAGATTGGTACTAGAGTATCTTAACTTATTTGATAACCTTTGGATCGACATTTCTTCACAAATTTCCAAAACAAATGTCCAATACTCAGACTCTACACTACTTCTAGAGATTACTGCTTGCTTGTTTCTACTCGAAGTTACAAGATTTTGCCATACATAAGAACATTACAAAGAAATGGACTTTCCGTCCATGAGTATTACAAAGAAATGGATTTTCTGTCCATGAGTTTTCTTGCCCAACTAACATCATTGTAAACCTCTGCATCCATCTTGTCGGATTTCTTAAAGAGTAACTCCTGTTAGGTGTCTTCTTAAAATACTTCAATATTCCATAAACTATCTCCAAATGTTATTCATTAAGACTATTCATATGTTGACTCGTAATGTCGATTAGTAAACAATATCAAGTATAGTGTGTGATAGGTAGATGAGCTCATCCACTAGTATCTGGTATCTACCATTTTTCATTTGTGTCTTTTCTCTTTTCGAAAGTAATTTTTTGTTGAAATTTATACCAGCATGTCTCATTTAAAAGGTCTAGAATGGATTTTCCTTGGTATATCACAATACCTATCTTGAACCTGGTTACTGCCATGTGCAAAAAGTATCTCCTTGCTCCTAAATCCTTAATTTCACACTTCAATGTTATGTAAACTATCTCCAAATGTTCTTTATTCAGACTATTCATATGTTGACTCTTAATGTCGACTAGTAAACAATATCAGATCTAGTGTGTGATAGGTAGATCAGCTTGTCCACTAGTATCTTTTTTGCTGGTGTCTTTTCCTCCTGAAAGTAATTTTTTGTTGAAATTTATAGGGGTTTCAGCAATTAGCACCAACATTTCTATCTCATTTAGTAGGTCTTGAATTTATTTTCTTTGGTATATCACAATGTCCATCTTTGACCTGGTTACTTCCATGCCTAAAAAGTATTTACTTGCTCCTAAATCCTTAATTTCAAACTCGGTGACAAGAACCTCAATCTTCACAATTTTGTCATCACCTATCAAGATCATATTGTTTACACAGACAATAAGTGTAGTCTTATTACCTCCATGGGTATGCTTTATGAACATTGTATGATTTGCTTAACATTGGATGTACCCATTAGATTTTATCGTCTTGCCAAAATTGTCAAACCAAGCTCTTGGAGATTATTTGAGATAATAAAGTGACTTTTTTAGCTTACAAATAAGATGTTTATTTGAGTCATTTTTTAGTTATGGTGGGATTTTCATATACACTTCTTTCTCATGTTCTCCATTCAAGAACGCTTTCTTGATATCAAGTTGATGCACTTCTCACTCTTTATTCACGGTGAAGAAAAAAGAGCAAATGTCTCTTGTTAGTCTATCCAATAAGACTAAGCGAACCTTTTGGCCACCAACCTAGTTTTGAACCTCTCAATGCTCTCATCTACTTTGTACTTGACATTAAACGTTGATTTGCACTGAACTCGTCTTTTGTAGAGAAAATTTTGCAAAGATCTATGCACCATTTAGGTCAGATGTTTGAATGCCCTCTTTAATCACCTTTTCCATTCTGAACTTTGAAGTGCTTCATGAACGGACTTGGATATCTATACACTATCAATATTTGATACAAATATTTTATAAGTTGATGACAACTTCTCATATACAACACAATCCTAGATATGATAATCTGTGCAACCTTCACTGTCTCCTCTTCTAGATTCAATCTCTCTTAGATCTTCAAAGATTTGCCAATTAATGTTTGGTTGTGAACAGTCCTGTGGTTGCATGGTGTCTTTATCCTGCTTAGTAATTTCTTTCTCGTAGTATACACATGAAATTCTTGTTGTCATTCTTAATTTGGAGATTTTTAATACACATGAAATTCTTGTTGTCATTCTTAATTTGGAGATTTTTAGCAGGTGGTACTTGAGAGAAGAGGGTTAGAGAGAAGTATAATAGGTTGTGTTGACTCTAGATCAGTGTGGGTATTCAGAGTAGTGTAGGAAAGTATAAGTTGTGATGACTCTAGAGTAGTGTCCTAAGTCTGATATTCACTCCGACTCTCCTTTTGAATATCCGATTTGTAGTAGGGTTGATTTTCAAAGAAGGTAACATTCATGAAGTTATAATATTTTCATATAATGAATACCCAAGAAATATACCTTTGATAGAGTTTGGGTTAAGCTTTATGCGGTTTCGTTAGTGAATTTGAACAAAAGAAATACTCAAATATTTTTTGGGGAAGATTGGATGAGTAGGCTCTGATATGACGATATTTTTCATCTTACTATCGAGAGTGGCTTTGAATCTAATGACTTTGCTTGGCGTTCAATTAGTGAGGTTGGTGGATGTGAACACATCTCCCTATAAAGCTTTTGAGACATTATGAGAAAGCATTATATATATAGGTAACTTGAGGAGGTGTTTATTCTTCCTCTAAGCTATCTCATTTTATTGTGGAGTTTTTATACATAAACTCCCATGAATGATATCATTCTTTGTAAGTTGGGGTTCAAAGATATAATAGAAGTTTTCCCTTGCATTATGGGTTTTGAGAATATAAATTTTTGCATTGGAATTATGTGGAAATCATGTTATGGAAGGACTGAAAAATTTGCGTAGTTTTAGATTTTTCGTTCATGAGGAATATCCAACTAGTTCTAGTGTTATTATCAATAAATGAGAAAAATCATTTGGTTCCATTGATGATTTTCAATTTTGATGGTTCCCAAATGCAATGTGGATGATAGAGAAAGACTTTGAAGGTTTGTATTGAGACAATGGTAGACATGACAAGTATGTTTAGACAATTGACATGCTTGTCTATTCTTCCTCTAAGCTATCTCATTTTATTGTAGAGTTTCTATACAGGAACTCTCATGGATGATACCATTCCTTGTAAGTTACGGTCCAAGAATATAATAGAAGTTTTCCCTTGCATTATGAGCTTTTATAATATAAAGTTTGCATTGAAATTAGGTGGAAATCATCTTATGGAAGGATTGAAATTTGTGTGCAGCTTTAGATTTTTCATTTATGAGGAATATTCAACTAGTTCTAGTGTTATTATCAATAAATAAGACAAATCATTTGGCTCCATTGATGGATTTCAGTTTTGATGGTTCCCAAATGCAATGTGGATGGTTGAGAAAGGCTGTGAGGGTTTGTATTGAGACATATGGTAGAAATAACGAGCGTGTTTAGACAATTGACATGTTTTACATTGATAAAACTTTGAGTTTTTATTAATAAAGAGATGATGATACAACTTTGCAACATTATAGAAATTAGGATGACCCTGACGATAATGTCTATAATAAAACTTGACTTTTAACAGAATTATACATAACAGACTCTTGAGATGATGGTGAAGAAGAAAATTGTGTTAAGAGAATAATTTTATTTTGAGCAAATATAAATATTGATGTAATTTAACATTGCCAATTAGCTTTCCCAAATCCATCACCTGAAATTCACTAATTTTAGAATAAAACTTAGTAATACAGTTCCAGTTATGAGTAAGCTTGCTAATTGAAAGTAAGTTACAATCTAATTGGGGAACATATAACCTAAAAAAGAGCTGAATATGTTTCGAGACTTTTACTTCTCTTTTCCCAATAACCTGGTATGAGATCCATTAGTAAGTTTAACAAATTTGGAGTTGGTGAGCTCTTGGTATTTGATTAGAGCATGAATATCTCCAATCATGTGATCAGAAGCATCTAAATCTATTATCCAAAGATGAAATATATAATAAATAGTTAAAGAACAGAAAAATATTAATATTAATAAATGAAATAAAAATAATAAATATCTGTTTCGACACATGTTCCTTCGAAATAGATGCGTCGATAGTTGGGAAGTTAAATAAAGGGCTTGGCCTTTCTCTCATATTTGAACCATTAGAGAAGCGAGTGAATGCTAGAGAGCGAAAGACAGTGGGAAAGTGGACGAGAAAGCGAGCCGAGTATAAAGGAGTAGGAGAAGGAGAAGAAGAGGAAGAAGTGAAGCCGAGTGAGCTAAGAAAAGGGTTCAAATGTTCATCTTGCTGTGTTGTTTCCTATCATCCGTGTGAGTGATCAAGGAGAAGGCATATCGTGTGTGCCTTATTGAAGGAAGGGGAAGAAGAGTCAAGTGGGAGAAGGCGATCAAACGGAAGGAGAAGGGCTGTGAGCATGTGAAAGAAGAGGTGAGGTTCCGCCCAAACTTGCAAGTTCGCATTGAGGAATAAATAATGAAGTGGCTCCGGTGCAAGGGAGGAAGATACCGCGTGTGTGTGCAACGCTTCTGTCGACCAGGAAGAGCTTCAAGCGGTTTGCCCTGCAGGAAGAAGAAAAAGAAGGGAGAAGAAGCTTTTGATCTGAGAAGAAGGGTGGAGACTGCGTTCGAGAAGGGGAGACCGACCAATACTTTTTTAAGATAAGTTTTTTTATAATATTAATTTTTGAATTTATATATATACATTTAATTATTATGTGTTAATAGTAATGTTTATTTATGTTTGGGTTGAAGTTATAGAAATTTCAGATTTTGGATCGAGAAGAGGGTGGCAACAATAAAGAAAGGTTAAGGTGAGTTAAAGTTTTAGCATATTACTTATGAATTTAATATATATGTCTAACTATTAAAATATTGATATTCTTTTTAATTAAACCATAATTTCAAAAATTTAATCGGGAGAGGTGATCGAGGAACGTCCAAACAAACAAATTTAATTGAGGTAAGTAATACTTATGCTTGTTAATTAGGTGTAATTGGGAAAAACTTTAGACTTTTGAGTAGTGGCAATAATGAAGTGATGAAATATTTTGTTTTCCCTTTTAGGACACTAAATAGAGGACAACAAAGATTAAGTGACTACAAGAACCGTCTTAAAAAATGAGTACTTATACTTTTAAATTATAGTAATATTTGGTTCCTCTTAAGTTTGACTTGCCCTATGATAGATAGATTTTAATGGATCTTTAAATTCAAATGATCATATTGAGTGTATGCCACATATATTTGAATGCTATTTAAATGCATGATTCTTGTTGAATGATATGAAAAAAAAATAGGAATTAGATTTATTATTTTGATTGTTTGCATGTGCATGCTTCATTATGATAGAGTCACTTCTTTATAGTATTAACATGAGAACATTAAAGTACGAATGCACGTAAATAAAAAAAATATTGATATTGAAGCACCCTAAGTGATATAAGTTCTTACGTTGATTTTTGTGATGATTTTATACTTGGATATTAATATGTAAACGATATAGTAGCACATGGTGAATGTTTAGAATCACCTTGGATGATCATGTTTGATAGACAAACCATTAAATGCTCTTATATTTTTACACTGTATAATTGACATGTATATTATCTTCTTATTCATTGGGTTACTATAGTTTAGGGCATTCACTAGTTCTGTTCAGCTTACTGTTCTCTTAAACTATTTTTTTTTGATTAATTTTTTTAATTAATAGCCGAGAATATATGCATATAAAATGCGATCAACAAGAAATGAGATAAAATTTNGCATGCACGTAAATAAAAAAATATTGATATTGAAGCACCCTAAGTGATATAAGTTTTTACGTTGATTTTTGTGATGATTTTATACTTGGATATTAATATGTAAACGATATAGTAGCACATGGTGAATGTTTAGAATCACCTTGGATGATCATGTTTGATAGACAAACCATTAAATGCTCTTATATTTTTACACAGTATAACTGACATGTATGTTATCTTCTTATTCATTGTGTTACTATAGTTTAGAGCATTCACTAGTTCTGTTCAGCTTACTGTTCTCTTAAACTAATTTTTTTTTATTAATTTTTTTAATTAATAGCCGAGAATATATGCATATAAAATGCGATCAACAAGAAATGAGATAAAATTTAACTATTTTAATTTAATTCATTTTTTTATCATAGCTCATTCGTTATTAAAATGTTAGTTATGAACAAATTTAATTTTCACTGTCCAACCGTCTGTACCCTTCTTTAATTCTAAGTCCCGGACCGGGTCATTACAGAAGTGGTATAAGAGCAAATTTATTCAAGGGAATTGAAAATTCGATTGAAACAGAGAACTGACTAATGAGGATAGAGAATATATTAGATTGCATGGTGTGCCTTGAAGAAAGAAGAGTACCTTTAGCTACTTTTTGCGTTGGATGGAGAAGCCGAAAGGTGGTGGTGTGACCAGCGTCANGCTAATGAGGATAGAGAATATATTAGATTGCATGGTGTGCCCTGACGAAAGAAGAGTACCTTTAGCTACTTTTTGCGTTGGATGGAGAAGCCGAAAGGTGGTGGTGTGACCAGCGTCAGGATAGGTTAGGGACATACCCAACATGATGCTTAAGTTTGGAGGATTTTGTTGAACTTTTTCAGAGAGTTGTTTGTACCCCTATTTGCTTGCAGCCAGATGCAGGACAAGTTCATCAACTTGGTGCAAGGAGAGAAGTCAGTTATGCAGTATGAAGCTGAGTTCACTGCACGTTCAAGGTATGCTCTACAACTGATAGTTACTGCATAAGAGAAGTGTTACAGGTTCCTTTCAAAATTAAAGGATTCCATCTGGTAGTCATTGATGTCTTTGGGGATCGATGACTTTTTGGTGTTAGTGGATCGAGCTAGACGAGTAGAGATTGATTTCCAGCTTATTCAGAAGTGTAAGGGGACAGGTAAGAGGAAAAGTGTTGATGAAGTAGAGCGTGTGGATCAATCAGAATGATTCAATGTGAAGAAGCCCAAGTTCAATTCTGATAGATTCAGTGGTAGCAATTCTCATAGCACTGTAGTCACGCGTGTCAAATGTGGAAAGCAACATAAGGGTAAATGTTTGATGGGATCTCATACGTGCTGCTGGTATTGCCAGCCTGGTCACATTTATCGGATATTCCTTCACTTGCCTGGAGAACATCTAAAGAAAAAAAATCAATTGGAGTTCCTTCAGAGGAGATTATAGGTGGGCAAAGAAGGATAGAGTCTACAACTTCAGCTCCTACCCAAGCTTAATTGGGACAACTAGTTTCACCTCGAGTTTATCCTCTTACTAGGAGAGAACTTGAAGAACCCACTACTCATGTTGAGGCTACTAGGGATTGATGAGTTTCATGTTTTATCGTGTATTATTTGAGCATCATTTTAGTGTATGTCTTTATCAGAGAACATGTCATTGTTGAGATGTTATTTTCTCTTCAAGTGTGATATTGCCACGTTTCACTTGATGGGTGAAGTTTGATTTATTTTTCTTGTATCAAAGTTTTATTCTATCACACCTACTTTCCATCTTAAAGAATGTAATATAAACTTTTATTAAAAATTTATGGATGATTAACATTTTGCTTGCTTAATGAGAATGATTTGAAATTTGGAGAAGATTATGCAAATTTCTAAGATGAAATTTTATAAGAATGAAAGATTGATGTAACCAATTAAAAAAAGAATAATATTAATAACAACAACAAAAATAAAACTTTATCCCACTAAGTGGGTAATAATTTTAGTAAATAAATCAATAATAATGATAATAATAATAATTATCTCTTTCGACATATGTTCCATCGATATAGATTTGTCGATAGCTGACAAGTTAAACAGAAGGCTTGGTCTTTCTCTCATTTCGAACTATTACAGAAGCGAGCAAATATTAGAGAGTGAAAGACAATGGGAAAGAGGAAGAGATAGCAAGTCGAGGATAAGGGAGTAGAAGCAGAAATTGACGATAAGAAGAGGAAGAAGTGAACTACTAGCGGAGGAACACTAATGTACTCTTGCACATAAATGGAAAATGATATCTCGATATTGAAGCACCCTTGAGTGGTATAATTTTTTNGCAAGTATGTTTAGACAATTGACATGCTTGTCTATTTTTCCTCTAAGCTATCTCATTTTATTGTAGAGTTTCTATGCAGGAACTCTCATGGATGATACCATTCCTTGTAAGTTACGGTCCAAGAATATAATAGAAGTTTTCCCTTGCATTATGAGTTTTTATAATATAAAGTTTGCATTGAAATTAGGTGGAAATCATGTTATGGAAGGATTGAAATTTGTGTGCAGCTTTAGATTTTTCATTTATGAGGAATATTCAACTAGTTCTAGTGTTATTATCAATAAATAAGACAAATCATTTGGCTCCATTGATGGATTTCAGTTTTGATGGTTCCCAAATGCAATGTGGATGGTTGAGAAAGGCTGTGAGGGTTTGTATTGAGACATATGGTAGAAATAACGACCTTGTTTAGACAATTGACATGTTTCACATTGATAAAAGTCTGAGTTTTTATTAATAAAGAGATGATGATAGAACTTTGCAACATTATAGAAATTAGGATGACCCTGACGATAATGTCTATAATAAAACTTGACGTTTAACAGAATTATACATAACAGACTCTTGAGATGATGGTGAAGAAGAAAATTGTGTTAAGAGAATAATTTTATTTTGAGCAAATATAAATATTGATGCAATTTAACATTGCCAATTAGCTTTCCCTAATCCATCACCTGAAATTCACTAATTTTAGAATAAAACTTCGTAATACAGTTCCAGTTATGAGTAAGCTTGCTAATTGAAAGTAACTTACAATCTAATTGGGGAACATATAATCTAAAAAAGAGCTGAATATGTTTGGAGACTTTTACTTCTCTTTTCCCAATAACCTGGTATGAGATCCATTAGTAAGCTTAACAAATTTGGAGTTGGTGAGCTCTTGGTATTTGATTAGAGCATGAATATCTCCAATCATGTGATTACAAGCATCTAAATCTATTATCCAAAGATGAAATATATAATAAATAATTAAAGAACAGAAAAATATTAATATTAATAAATGAAATAAAAATAATAAATATCTGTTTCGACACATGTTCCTTCGAAATAGATGCGTCGATAGTTGGGAAGTTAAATAAAGGGCTTGGCCTTTCTCTCATGTTCGAACCATTAGAGAATCGGGTGAATGCTAGAGAGCGAAAGACAGTGGGAAAGTGGACGAGAAAGCGAGCCGAGGATAAAGGAGTAGGAGAAGGAGAAGAAGAGGAAGAAGTGAAGCCGAGTGAGCTAAGAAAAGGGTTCAAATGTTCATCTTGCTGTGTTGTTTCCTATCATCCGTGTGAGTGATCAAGGAGAAGAAGGCATATCGTGTGTGCCTTATTGAAGGAAGGGGAAGAAGAGTCAAGTGGGAGAAGGCGATCAAACGGAAGGAGAAGGGCTGTGAGCATGTGAAAGAAGAGGTGAGGTTCCGCCCAAACTTGCAAGTTCGCATTGAGGAATAAATAATGGAGTGGCTCCGGTGCAAGGGAGGAAGATACCGCGTGTGTGTGCAACGCTTCTGTCGACCAGGAAGAGTTTCAAGCGGTTTGCCCTGTAGGAAGAAGAAAAAGAAGGGAGAAGAAGCTTTTGATCTGAGAAGAAGGGCGGAGACTGTGTTCGAGAAGGGGAGACTGACCAATACTTTTTTAAGATAAGTTTTTTATAATATTAATTTTTGAATTTATATATATACATTTAATTATTATGTGTTAATAGTAATGTTTATTTATGTTTGGGTTGAAGTTATAGAAATTTCAGATTTTGGATCGAGAAGAGGGTGGCAACAGTAAAGAAAGGTTAAGGTGAGTTAAAGTTTTAGCATATTACTTGTGAATTTAATATATATGTCTAACTATTAAAATATTGATATTCTTTTTAATTAAACCATAATTTCAAAAATTTNATAAAGAAAGGTTAAGGTGAGTTAAAGTTTTAGCATATTACTTATGAATTTAATATATATGTCTAACTATTAAAATATTGATATTCTTTTTAATTAAACCATAATTTTAAAAATTTAATCGGGAAAGGTGATCGAGGAACGTCCAAACAAACAAATTTAATTGAGGTAAGTAATACTTATGTCTGTTAATTAGGTGTAATTGGGAAAAACTTTAGACTTTTGAGTAGTAGCAATAATGAAGTGATGAAATATTTTGTTTTCCCTTTTAGGACACTAAATAGAGGACATCAAAGATTAAGTGACTACAAGAACCGTCTTAAAAAATGAGTACTTATACTTTTAAATTATAGTAATATTTGGNGTAAGTAATACTTATGCTTGTTAATTAGGTGTAATTGGGAAAAACTTTAGACTTTTGAGTAGTGGCAATAATGAAGTGATGAAATATTTTGTTTTCCCTTTTAGGACACTAAATAGAGGACAACAAAGATTAAGTGACTACAAGAACCGTCTTAAAAAATGAGTACTTATACTTTTAAATTATAGTAATATTTGGNGATCGTTAGCCGTTGTGCTAACGGGGCAATATTGACCAAGATGTGTTAGATTTTTTTGACAGTGATTATCACAAATATATGTGTATGTAAACAAGATAAAACAAAGATAAAGTAAATGCATTTAGAAGACATAAATATTTTCATTTAGAATGCATTAATACATTGTCAGATTTCTTATAAAAATATAACAGACTGACATATTATAAGATTTCTTATAAAGATATAAATAACAGTTTGTATATTAAATTCTTTTCTTTGAATTAATATAGTTTATAAGTGTGATTGATTCTGAGTTATCTATAGATAGCTCATTATGTTGCTTTAATAATATTTTTAAGATTTAAACATTTGAATAAGATGATCAAAATATATCAAATATGTATAAAATATGAGAACAACAAACAAAAATGTACAAATTTCTAATTATTAATTTAAATTACCTTTTTTAGCTGCTCTTTCATGTATTATTTGAATATTAAACTATTAGTAATTGATAAAACAACAGAGAATTGANCATCGTTAGCCGTTGTGCTAACGGGGCAATATTGACCAAGGTGTGTTAGATTTTTTTGACATTGATTATCACAGATACATATGTGTATGTAAACAAGATAAAACAAAGATAAAGTAAATGCATTTAGAAGACAAAAATATTTTCATTTAGAATGCATTAATACATTGTCAGATTTCTTATAAAAATATAACAGATTGACATATTATAAGATTTCTTATAAAGATATAAATAAAAGTTTGTATATTAAATTCTTTTCTTTGAATTAATATAGTTTATAAGTGTGATTGATTCTGAGTTATCTTTAGATAGCTCATTATGTTGCTTTAATAATATTTTTAAGATTTAAACATTTGAATAAGATGAATAAAAGATATCAAATATGTATAAAATACTAGAACAACAAACAAAAATGTACAAATTTCTAATTATTAATTTAAATTACTTTTTTTAGCTGCTCTTTCATGTATTATTTGAATATTAAACTATTAGTAATTGATAAAACAACAGAGAATTGATTTTCGCCGTCCGACCGTCTGTTCCCATCTTTGTTAAATCTAAGCCCTGGGTCAGGTCTTGACAAAAGTCGTATCAGAGTAGATTTTTAGATGAGAGCAAAATATTTTGTTTAAATAATATGAATATTAATGAAAAATCCAATTGAATAATTAGATTAAGTTATAAATAATAAAAATTAAAAAAATTTAATNCAGAGCAAAATATTTTGTTTAAATAACATGAATATTAATGAAAAATCCAATTGAATAATTAGATTAATTTATAAATAATAAAAATTAAAAAAATTTAATCAAGTCTAATTAAATTTTATGATTTTTATTTCAAAATTATGGATGATCCAAAGGAAGAGGTCAGCGATGGGAATGTAGAATCTACTGTACCCCAGAATGTTACAGTCATTGCCGATGCATAAAGCTTGATAAATGAATTGTCTTTTGGGTGTTATGTTGGTTNTCAAAGGAAGAGGTCAGCGATGGGAATGTAGAATCTACTGTAACCCAGAATGTTACAGTCATTGCCGATGCATAAAGCTTGATAAATGAATTGTCTTTTGGGTGTTATGTTGGTTTATCAGATGTATAGTTTCACCTATGTTTTATTTATTACTTCACAAGAAAAGATTTTTATAATTACCTATATTTCATTCTAATAAATATATAGTTAATGTAGAGTTTATGAATTTTGAGGACGGAATTTTATAAGGGTAGAGATTGTAATAACCAATTTTTGAGAAATTTGATTAAAGATTTTGGGACTGAAAATATATCCCAAAATTTGGATCCTTGGATTTCAATCAAAATAATTTTATAAAATTCTACACAAAAAATCCATCAATTCAATATATAATATCATATATAATTTGTGAATAGATTTAAAGATAAAAAATCAGATCTTATAAATTATTTATCCTTTTAATTAACCTTCCCTAATCCCCTCACTGTTCCAAACTGCCTCACGCCTTTTTATTTAAGGGTTTTGATCGAATGGCTTCTAGTCTTCGATTTTCTTCTTTCGCTTTTGATTTCTTTCTCCTTTCGGTTTCGCTCGCATGTCCCTCCCTCCCTCCCTCTTAGTCGTGCGCTCAACAGAAGCATGTGTGAGGAGTTGCGATTGCAGCTCAGTTCGCAGATGCAGACAGAAAGGCGTGAGCAACCTAGTGAAAGTCCAACGAGCCTCAGAGTGCCGAATACTATTTCCCCTCTCCTTATTTCTTCTTCCTGCAAGAGTAGCACTCGACTACTGTGCAGATTGCAGAGTGCTGCAACCAACAGTTTAGGGCTCCGGGGTGGAGTATGAAACTATTTCACGCTATTTCATACATTGATTTCCTTCCTTTGTTTTCATTTCGAGATTTGCCTCGTTTTTCATTAATTGTTCGTTTCCGGTAGCTGTCAGAGGCATCAATCTTGTGTCAGAGGTGTCATGAGTGGTTTGTGAGTTTTCGTAGGGGTTCTAACACAAAACAAGTGGATGGAAATGTGATTTGAAGTGTGAAGAAGAAGAAAGAAGAAGTTTTGACAACTTCGGAGTAGGGCGGAGTTGTTGAGAGGCCGTTTAAAGTATGTTTTGACAAATCAATTATTTTTTGAGTTAAATCAACTTATGAACTAAGATTTCCTGAATTTTGAAGTCATTTAAGATTTCAGATTTTTTACCTGAAACATTAATTTCGAGGCAAGCGTGTGAAAGCTATACGCAGGATGACTTTGTTAAACTTTAGGAAAATTAATCCTAAGCTAAGAAGATGACTTTGATTAATAGGAATTGCTTAAATCTTAAAGTATAATGTTATGTTTTATAGGTTATTATTCTCAATATAGAAGTCACTGCAACATTTAGCTCGTTACCCAAGATTAAGATTTTTTCATGACAATTGAAGTGAGCCATTACATTTTTAAATTTCAGAAATTTTCTTTATTTCAGAATGTATGTTTGACTCTACATATGTTCTACTTTAGTTAGATTTTTCATATTGTTAGATTAGAAAATGTATGCTTGACAAAAGATATACAATATATGCATGAGAGAAATGATATGCATAATAGACATGATATGCAAGATTGCATGATAGACATGATAAATATGATAGACAAAAATATGCATTAGTCTATAATGAGATAAAATATATGCATCATATGAGAGTTATCTATGATAAATAGTTGCATAACAGAATAATAATAAATACACATAAATATATATTAGAATAATTTATTTTTATATTAATGCTTGTATGTCCATGTTCAGAGGAGAATTTTACTTCATATTGATATAGACATGGGAGGTCAGTGTACTCATGTGTGTAGAGTTTTTCTGTCATCCCAGATTAATTGTGATGGTTAGATCAATAACCGCTGTGTCGATTGAATAATATCGACTAGGGGCAAGTAGACCAGAGCTTGTCTCCCCAAACAACTGTGATATTTACATTGGTAACCGTTGCGCTGACGGGGCAACATCGATTAAGAGACAGACAAAAGCCTTTCTACCTTAGACAATTGTGATGTTTATATCAATAGCCGCTGTGCCTACGGGAGCCGACGAGGCAATTTCGGGTAAGGGTCTGTTAAGTTTTATTGAAGGTGATCCTCACAGAGATAAATGTGTATGTAAATAGTATAAAATAAATTAAAGATAAAGTAGTAGCATTTAGAATGGTTGAGTATTTTCATTTAGAAAATGTCATTGATACATTCATTAACATATTATCACATTCNCCGACGAGGCAATTTCGGCTAAGGGTGTGTTAAGTTTTATTGAAGGTGATCCTCACAGAGATAAATGTGTATGTAAATAGTATAAAATAAATTAAAGATAAAGTAGTAGCATTTAGAATGGTTGAGTATTTTCATTTAGAAAATGTCATTGATACATTCATTAACATATTATCACATTCCTTATAAAAATATGAAAGGCTGGCATATTATAATTTTCTTGTAATGATATAAAAGATCAATATGTATATTGAATTCTTTCTCTTTAGGTTACTGTAGTTTAGAAGTGCGATTACTTCTGTGTTATTTCTAGATAATTCATTATATTGCCTTAATATTATTTCTAGGTTAGACATTTTAACAAGATAGATGAAAGGGGATCAAATGTTTATAGAAAATATGAGTAACAAACAGAAAGATACAAATTTCCACTTGTTATTTTAATTGTTTTCTTTAGTTGTTCTTTCGTGTATTATTTGAATATTAAATTTTAGTTTTAAAAATAGAATAGCGAAAAATTGATTTTTACTGAGCGATCGTTTGTTCCCGCCTTGGTTAGTTCCAAGCCCTGGGTCGGGTCGTGACAACAGAATCCAAATCTTGCAATTGAAACCACAATAAAAAAGAAATAGGTGCTTGAGGGAACTATAAATGCAAATGAACGTGCGCATGTTGTGTTCATGCTATGCAAAACAAATGGAAGTGTAAAAATTTGAAAAGCTCTATGCAATGCCACAAACTTGCATATTTATATTCCCTGGGCTCCACAGCTTCGCTTGCACACTAGCAAGGATGATTCTGATGTGTTTAAAGAGCTTCAGCCTTTTCCACTGNAGGACCTGCAGGGTGTGGCTGCTCGGGTGCAAGACAATGAAAGCACACAGAGAAGCAAGTTTTTTTTACAAGATTGGGATTTCTACATGAGAGAAAATCTTGCCGATAATTTCCACTGGAGATAAATTTTTGTTGGCCCGGTCATGATTTCCAGTAGAGNCGGACCTGCAGGGTGTGGCTGCTCGGGTGCAAGACAATGAAAGCACATGGAGAAGCAAGTTTTTTTTCACAAGATTGGGATTTCTACTTGAGAGAAAATCTTGCCGATAATTTCCACTGGAGATAAATTTTTGTTGGCCCGGTCATGATTTCCAATAGAGAGGGAGTATACTGTAGAGAAATCCAAGTATGATTTCAAGTAGAGAATACCAGAGGGAAGGAATAACTGTCTTGCAGAGGGGGCCTACCTGCGGGCAGACGATTTGGGAGAGGTCTGACTAGCGGCTGCAGGGAGGGGCTTAGGCGGAGCAATGCGATATCATGTAGAAAGGTGGAGAAAAATTATATTCTCTTAATTGCAAATTTTCAAGGAAAACATAACTCAAGAAAGAAAGAAATATGACATGATAAGGTGGGAATAAAACCAAAATAGGAAACTCAGAATACCATAGTTATCATATGGCACATGAAATATTTTGATGCCTTNAGGGAGACGATTTGGGAGAGGTTTGACTGGCGGCTGCAGGGAGGGGCTTAGGTGGAGCAATGCGATATCATGTAAAAAGGTGGAGAAAAATTATATTTTATTAATTGCAACTTTTCAAGGAAAACATAACTCAAGAAAGAAAGAAATATGACATGATGAGGTGGGAATAAAACCAAAATAGGAAACTCAGAATACCATAGTTATCATATGGCATATGAAATATTTTGATGCCTTTTACTTTAATTTTCATGAAAATTAGCAAACAAATTAGATTGATGATCAATGGTGTAATCTTGTATAAATAAGAACTAACTGAAATTCTATCAAGGGTAAAAATTTGTTAAGCTCGATGCACTATATTAAGCATGATAGAAAATATATGTGCATGATAAGCATGGTAGAAAAAAATATGCATGAGAAGAGATTTGCATGATATGAAGTTATGTATGATGAATAGTTGCACAACAAAGAAATGATCATTATGCATGTTATTTGATGCATGAGTTTTTCAACTGCCCCAGACAATTATGATTATTATATCACTAACTGCTGTGCCGATGAGATAATATCAGTCAGGAGCATGTAGACCAAACTTTACCTTCTCGACAACTGTGATGTTTACATTTCTAGCCGCTGTGCTGACAATATTTTATCGATCATGAGACAGATAAGGATCTTTCCACCCTAGACAATTGTGATGGTTAGATCGTTAGCCGTTGTGCTAACGGGGCAATATTGACCAAGATGTGTTAGATTTTTTTGACAGTGATTATCACAAATATATGTGTATGTAAACAAGATAAAACAAAGATAAAGTAAATGCATTTAGAAGACATAAATATTTTCATTTAGAATGCATTAATACATTGTCAGATTTCTTATAAAAATATAACAGACTGACATATTATAAGATTTCTTATAAAGATATAAATAACAGTTTGTATATTAAATTCTTTTCTTTGAATTAATATAGTTTATAAGTGTGATTGATTCTGAGTTATCTATAGATAGCTCATTATGTTGCTTTAATAATATTTTTAAGATTTAAACATTTGAATAAGATGATCAAAATATATCAAATATGTATAAAATATGAGAACAACAAACAAAAATGTACAAATTTCTAATTATTAATTTAAATTACCTTTTTTAGCTGCTCTTTCATGTATTATTTGAATATTAAACTATTAGTAATTGATAAAACAACAGAGAATTGATTTTCGCCGTCCGACCGTCTGTTCCCATCTTTGTTAAATCTAAGCCCTGGGTCAGGTCTTGACAAAAGTCGTATCAGAGTAGATTTTTAGATCAGAGCAAAATATTTTGTTTAAATAACATGAATATTAATGAAAAATCCAATTGAATAATTAGATTAATTTATAAATAATAAAAATTAAAAAAATTTAATCAAGTCTAATTAAATTTTATGATTTTTATTTCAAAATTATGGATGATTCAAAGGAAGAGGTCAGCGATGGGAATGTAGAATCTACTGTAACCCAGAATGTTACAGTCATTGCCGATGCATAAAGCTTGATAAATGAATTGTCTTTTGGGTGTTATGTTGGTTTATCAGATGTATAGTTTCACCTATGTTTTATTTATTACTTCACAAGAAAAGATTTTTATAATCACCTATATTTCATTCTAATAAATATATAGTTAATGTAGAGTTTATGAATTTTGAGGACGGAATTTTATAAGGGTAGAGATTGTAATAACCAATTTTTGAGAAATTTGATTAAAGATTTTGGGACTGAAAATATATCCCAAAATTTGGATCCTTGGATTTCAATCAAAATAATTTTATAAAATTCTACACAAAAAATCCATCAATTCAATATATAATACCATATATAATTTGTGAATAAATTTAAAGATAAAAAATCAGATCCTATAAATTATTTATGCTTTTAATTAACCTTCCTTAATCCCCTCACTGTTCCAAACTGCCTCACGCCTTTTTATTTGAGGGTTTTGATCGAATGGCTTCCAGTCTTCGATTTTCTTTTTCCGCTTTTGATTTCTTTCTCCTTTCGGTTTCGCTCGCATGTCCCTCCCTCCCTCCCTCTTAGTCGTGCGCTCAACAGAAGCATGTGTGAGGAGCTGCGATTGCAGCTCAGTTCGCAGACGCAGACAGAAAAGCGTAAGCAACCTAGTGAAGTCCAACGAGCCTCAGAGTGCCGAATACTATTTCCCCTCTCATTATTTCTTCTTCCTGCAAGAGTAGCACTCGACTACTGTGCAGACTGCAGAGTGCTGCAACCAACAGTTTAGGGCTCCGGGGCGGAGTATGAAACTATTTCACGCTATTTCATACATTGATTTCCTTCCTTCGTTTTCATTTCGAGATTTGCCTCGTTTTTCATTCATTGTTCGTTTCCGGTAGCTGTCAGAGGCATCAATCTTGTGTCAGAGGTGTCATGAGTGGTTTGTGAGTTTCCGTAGGGGTTCTAAAACAAAACAAGTGAATGGAAATGTGATTTGAAGTGTGAGGAAGAGGAGGGAAGAAGTTTTGACAACTTCAGAGTAGGGCGGAGTTGTTGAGAGGCCGTTTAAAGTATGTTTTGACAAATCAATTATTTTTTGAGTTAAATCAACTTATGAACTAAGATTTCCTGAATTTTGAAGTCATTTAAGATTTCAGATTTTTTACCTGAAACATCAATTTCGAGGCAAGCGTGTGAAAGCTATACGTAGGATGACTTTGTTAAACTTTAGGAAAATTAATCCTAAGCTAAGAAGATGACTTTGATTAATAGGAGTTGCTTAAATCTTAAAGTATAATGTTATGTTTTATAGGTTATTATTCTCAATATAGAAGTCATTGCAACATTTAGCTAGTTACCCAAGATTAAGATTTTTTCATGACAATTGAAGTGAGCCATTACATTTTTAAATTTCAGAAATTTTCTTTATTTCAGAATGTTTGTTTGACTCTACATATGTTCTACTTTAGTTAGATTTTTCATATTGTTAGATTAGAAAATGTATGCTTGACAAAAGATATGCAATATATGCATGAGAGAAATGATATGCATAATAGACATGATATGCAAGATTGCATGATAGACATGATAAATATGATAGACAAAAATATGCCTGAGTCTATAATGAGATAAAATATATGCATCATATAAGAGTTATCTATGATAAATAGTTGCATAACGGAATAATAATAAATTCACATAAATATATATTAGAATAATTTATTTTTATATTAATGCTTGTATGTCCATGTTCAGAGAAGAATTTTACTTCATATTGATATAGACATGGGAGGTCAGTGTACTCATGTGTGTAGAGTTTTTCTGTCATCCCAGATTAATTGTGATGGTTAGATCAATAACCGCTGTGTTGATTGAATAATATCGACTAGGGGCAAGTAGACCAGAGCTTATCTCCCCAAACAACTGTGATATTTACATTGATAACCGTTGCGTTGACGGGGCAATATCGATTAAGAGACAGACAAAAGCCTTTCTATCTTAGACAATTGTGATGTTTATATCAATAGCCGCTGTGCCTACGAGAGCCGACGAGGCAATTTTGTGTAAGGGTTTGTTAAGTTTTATTGAAGGTGATCCTCACAGAGATAAATGTGTATGTAAATAGTATAAAATAAATTAAAGATAAAGTAGTAGCATTTAGAATGGTTGAGTATTTTCATTTAGAAAATGTCATTGATACATTCATTAACATATTATCACATTCCTTATAAAAATATGAAAGGCTAGCATATTATAATTTTCTTGTAATGATATAAAAGATCAACATGTATATTGAATTCTTTCTCTTTAGGTTACTGTAGTTTAGAAGTGTGATTACTTCTGTGTTATTTCTAGATAATTCATTATGTTGCCTTAATATTATTTCTAGGTTAGACATTTTAACAAAATGGATGAAAGAGGATCAAATGTTTATAGAAAATAAGAGTAACAAGCAGAAAGATACAAATTTGCACTTGTTATTTTAATTGTTTTCTTTAGTGGTTCTTTTGTGTATTATTTGAATATTAAATTGTTAGAAATAGAATAGCGAAAAATTGATTTTTACTAAGCGATCGTTTGTTCCCGCCTTGGTTAGTTCCAAGCCCTGGGTCGGGTCTTGACAACAGAATCCAAATCTTGCAATTGAAACCACAATAAAAAAGAAATAAGTGCTCGAGGGAACTATAGATGGAAATGGAAGTGCGCATGTTGTGTTCATGCTATGCAAAACAAATGGAAGTGTAAAAATTTGAAAAGCTCTATGCAATGCCACAAACTTGCATATTTATATTCCCTGAGCTCCACAGCTTCGCTTGCACACTAGCAAGGATGATTCTGATGTGTTTAAAGAGCTTCAGCCTTTTCCACTGACAAAATAAATGAGGCTCTACCACATTTTCGTACCAAAAGCATCTTGATTATTCCAAAATTTGCATTTTGATGGATGCACAGAATAAAGTTTCAAATAATGTTGCAATAATTCGTGACCCTTACTGGTTAGCAACTATTAATCACGTCTTAAGCTCATCAACAAGTTTACCAATGCAACATAACATCAATACACGAGAGTAATCATTTCTATAAATTTCACTATTTATATTCTCAAGCTCAACAAATTCATTTCTCGTCTTTGAATATAAACATTATGGGGGAGAACATAATAAATTTTCATTGAACTGATGATGAAAATGGATCAAGTTGGATATGATAGTTAATGACAGCTGAAAATGAATCATTTTTCATTCAACTGATGATGGCGCATGAGTACTTTTCTTATTGAAAAGCAAAGTGCATGATATTCTTTTGATGAAAGCTGAGTTCTCTCTTTGATTTGTGTAACATTGAGAGATTGACTCTCACGATAATTCCCGTCATATTAAGGGCTTCTTTAACTTTTTTTCCTCTATATGCATGACCAAACGTTTTTCTTAATGGACACAAAATTAGGAATTTTGAATGAGATTCGTCTGTTCCCCTTTTGATTGCTGCTGAATATGTAATCTGCATGAACCCTGGTGTGTTCTAATGTACCCATGGCTTGCCATGCAGGCACCCATGCAACTTAATTATAGGTTTGATTTTGATCAATTGATATTGGGTATGGTTATTTTTCAGAATGCCCCGTAATAGAACGTATATGAGTATAGATCAAATGGTTTGTATTTTTTTTATTCATTTAAAAAATCAAGATTGTTTTAGATTTTTCCAATCTTATTGTTGGATATCATGAATGACTAAAGTCTTATCATAATGTATCTTATGGTGAGGTAAGGTCTGATTGCTGCACTTCAATTGCATAAACAAAGCTGTTAAATGCAAAATTAAATGGCAATGTCAGTTTTGAATGATCCTATGCTTGAATGTGCAACACATTGGTTGAAAACAAATTGAAGAATCTCTAGATGCTAGCTTTGATCGCTCTTTTTTTTCAGGGAAAATTTATTTTTGAAATATTATTGAATTGCCACATACTTGCATTTCCGGCGCTAATAATGCCTAGAGGTCCCCATCATCACATGCACTTTTGCATGACGGCAGAATGTGATGCATTTTTATGTGCTCAACCTTTTTCCCTGGACAATAATCCTTATTTATTAACAGGAAGCAACTTTGCTATTCTAATATTTGTTTTATGATACAAGTCCGCAACAAAATTAAAATATTTCATTACTCTTGGCGGTTTGCAGCTTTTAATCATGCCCTATATTCATCAACAGCTTGACAGATGCAACATAATATTAGTTAATGAGAGGAATCATTAATATTAATTCCGCTGTGGATATTCTCAACTAAATTCATGTCAGGTCTACGAAATGAATGATAAAAGGAATTTGAATGCAGTAGAGTTTGTACCATTAGCTATATTTTTTTATCCCCTTTTCTGGGTAGCAATGATCTACATAAACAAACTTCTGATTTGGTACATGCACCTATCTTTGATTTTAATGATTAGCTCTGCTAGGTTAGAACTTATAAGGGATCGTATGATTGAAGCAATGATATTTCTGGAACTATATGGCTGAAGAAGTTTAGTTGCTTAGTTCTANCTTGCAGCTTTTAATCATGCCCTATATTCATCAACAGCTTGACAGATGCAGCATAATATTAGTTGATTAGAGGAATCATTAATATTAATTCCGCTGTGGATATTCTCAACTAAATTCATGTCAGGTCTACGAAATGAATGATAAAAGGAATTTGAATGCAGTAGAGTTTGTACCATTAGCTATATTTTTTTATCCCCTTTTCTGGGTAGCAATGATCTACATAAACAAATTTCTGATTTGGTACATGCACCTATCTTTGATTTTAATGATTAGCTCTGATAGGTTAGAACTTAGAAGGGATCGTATGATTGAAGCAATGATATTTCTGGAACTATATGGCTGAAGAAGTTTAGTTGCTTAGTTCTAAATAAGTCAATACTTCAGGGAATGGAATTCTCTTGTTGACGTTGGAATCTACCGGAATTTCTCGACTAACTTTTTCATAGTTTTTTTTTACCTTTTTTTCTAGGTTGCTGTCCTGAACCTATTTTCGTTTGATGTAGTTTACTGAACTTAATCCTGAACTAGAAAACCAGGCTACGAGCAACATAATTATGTTAGTTTTTGTCATTGAAAGTTTGGCCTGCTTTTTTGAATTTCTATTTGCAATTGGAACATACAGATGACCTTTGCTTTAATTCACTGATGAGTGAAAGGTGTCTTACTAAACAAAAACTGAGTTCCTCACAGAATGAATTTGGTACTTGTAGGCTGTGAGGACCTCAGGAACCAAATTTTACTCGTTTTGAAGTTGTTCTGCTTCATTAAATTATGACCGTTTGTTTAAGAAGAGAAATCACGAGATTCATGACTCAAAAATTTTCAGTTCTATTTGTTTTTCTTAAATTGGCCCTTTACATTACTTTGTCTGGAATGATAACTGTAGTTTCTATTTAACATCCAAATCTTTCTTTGTGGTTTATTGTTAACGAATGTACCCTTTTTGGTTTCTCCAAAATATTGACTTCATCCATTAATATTCTGAATCACAGGAGGATAGCAAAAATGAAAGAAATTGAGTGCCAGCAAGCAGCTGAGGAGGTCATGTACATGCTAATAGTCCACAGCTTCTATAAGATCAACGTCCCCATGGTCCCCAACTTATCCAAATGCATAAGCAACGGTAGGATTGACATCTGGTCATCAAAGGATCAAGAACTAGGATCGATACATGGAATTGAGCTTCTGGAAATGGTGAGAGAACACCTCTCAAACATTCTCAGACTGCAGGGGAAATCTGATTGCACCGGCAACTGGACAACAATTAAGATAGAGAGGCTACAGCTTGGCCGGCTTTATGCTGCTTCCATAATGTATGGGTATTTCCTGAAATCCGTCAACCTGAGACACTCTCTGGAGCTCAGTCTTTCTTCAAACAACGAAGATCATTTATGGGATCAAAAAATGCATGTGTCTCGGCCCCATTTGCCCCATTTTTGGAAGCAGGGCCGGGAGAATGCGGCCACTCTAGGCTGTTTTGCGGACAAAGCTGCTTCCCTGTATGCTGCTGCACAGGGAAGTAAAGCTGATAAGCTAAGAGGCTACATGATGGGATTCAATTCAGCCACTTTAAAGCTATGCTCAAAGTTGAGATCTTTTGAGGCTGCAAATCTAATTGAGAACCACAGCTGGGCTCTGTTTGGAAATCCGGAGACCAGTTCCCTTGACAAGGATGAGGTTGTTACTCTTTTAGTTTCAGGATTAAAAAGATTGATCCTGGAAGCAGTGGCTTTTGGAACTTTCTTGTGGGATGTGGAATGGTATGTGGACTCGAAGTACCGATTAAAGGACAACTAATGAGTTCTAGTTTTGTAAATGTATTAGAATCAATAAATTATAGTTTCCTTGGCCGTGGCTCTTTTGAGAGTGTAGGTCGTCTGTGCATATGGAGAAAAATTTGCGTACGTAAGACTTACGCAGCGCTGCGTACGTCAGAGAGGTTATTCGGAGGGTATTAAGGGGTTATATCCGCTTTATAGCCCGCCTAACCTACAAATATATGAAAACAGAAACGCGAAACTTACTGGAAGTTTCAGGTAGATTACATGGAGGTTACAGGGGATATAACACAGATATACATTTTGAATAACTTCCCTAACGTACACTTCTCGTGTATATGACTGTTGGAAACAGTTGAGTTGAAATATTTAGCGCATTTTGCATTAGCTTTTTTGTTTTTTTAAACATTGGGATCAGTGGATGAGGCTGATAGTTTTACAATTGCTTTAGTGGTTTGGAATCGTTAAGTTTACTCAAGGTATGTAAATAAATGTAGGATTTATGCATGTTACATGATAATTGATGTATCACATACTATTTATACATGGGAATAATGACATCTTGTATCATTTTAATATTTAAAATTCTAATTTAAGTTGAAGAGGTAGTTTAAAGTTAGGTGGTGGCTTGAAGTTGAAAGATAGGTGTTTGATTAGGAAAAAGGTATGACCTCATTCAAAGCCATGGTGGCTATATGCAATCGAAAACGTTGTTTATGGTACCTCAACAAGTTTTATCGTCTTTTTATACGCCAGCAAAGGTTATAATATAGGATTTTCCTCTGTTAATTTTAGCTCTCGTATCAGAACCTATTAAAAAAATCTTGATCATCTAAAAAGCTTTTGATCTTCTGACTAATGCCATTTTTGCTTTCAGGTTTCGCCTTGAAACTAATCCTGAATTTTCTATAGTACACCTCCACATGCCTGTAGTAACCATACCTCTACACCTCTTATAGAGTTATAGCGTATTAACCCTATTTCTCTTAACAACCCTTGGTTAATTCAATAATACATACAAAATTTTTTCATCACTCCTAATATAATTCCCACTTCTGGTGTGCTTCTCAGCCTCCGAAATGTGTCCATCAAGTCTACTGTTAGTTACTTCATAACTTTCTTACATGTCAAGAAGTATAAACTATTTCACTATAATTTTTTCATAATCACTTCACCAGAAATTGAAAAAAAAATGTAATTGCTCCAGGGATTTGTGAATTCTATTGATTTTGTTTATGGGTACTTAAACATATTGCTCTAATTTACTGGTGCCTTCGACCATTTGAAGCTTCTAATTAAAAAAAAATTAAGTTGCTATTAAGAATTCTAATTCATGATTTTTGTTAATATAAATTTTATACTTGGATCATTTATATTGTATTTAATCTTACATGTTATAGAATGTGCTTGCACCTAAGGCCATTTTGATCAAGTTGACTACATAACTATAGGAAGTCAACAGTTTGGATCAACAAGGTTGGACACGTCTAGTGATTATGCTTTCTCAGCCATAGGATCAAATATAAGAAGCCAGTATCATCATGATGAACACAATATTAGTCAACTTAAGATTTAAGAAATGTGAAGAACTAGCTTATCAGTTTAGGCTTAGTAGGCAACTAAGTAAGTCTTCTCGAAGAACATTGCATGTTTTATTCCCTTTTTATACCAAGAAAGTAAAATTAACTTAAGATTTTGCATGTTCCAATCTTACTTCATAGAAAAATGTGTTTAGACTCATAAAAGACATAGCTGGTGCACCTTTATTTAATGAAAAGCCCTTGTTAGGGGCAACATGCTTTTCTAATAATTCAATCTTAAATGTGCAAGCAATGAACATTAATAATTATTTTTTTCTTAAATAAATCCTCCCGCTTGACTAGTGGTATTTGTCATGGACATTTCTTCCATAAGATCATAAGTTGCCTTCTACTAAATTTCTTATGATGGTGCGACCTACTAGGACATTTATGAGTGTCTTTGTTGGCCGTACTTATCCGTTGTAGAAAATTTATTATTGTGTCAGTAAAGGTAGCCCGTGGTGTGGGCACTTCCTTACAAGATGTTACTTGTGTCATATAGGATCTCACCATATGTACAATGTTAGAAAGCTTGATCCATATCTTGACAGTCTTACCTTGAGGGAAGTACTTTAATGAAAACTTATACATCGGGCTATCCCAGCTCGTTATGGGTTCACTGGGAAGAGAGTTGAGTTAGCCCTTTGTTTTATTCCTCAATTAGAAAGAAAAGATCATCAATCTGATAGCATCATTCAAATCTCTATTGTACTTGAAGTTGTTGCAATTTTTTAAGAAGTTTAAAATACATGTGTCATGTTCCTCCATGGCTAAATCACTAAATTAGAAGTTTAGATTCATATGAAATATCACTAAATGAATCTAGAAATGTTTGATTTAATGACTAGCTCGACTATGGGTTGAGGATCATATTTGATGTGATTATCAATGCAAATGTTAGATTACATGGTCACATAAGTAGTAAAATGACGAGTAATCGCACCATCTTGTAGAGCTTGACTTAATAATAATTAAATTTATATCAATGAACTATCATATAAATGACTATATATGAGTGATGTTACAATAATACCTAAAGCTAAGATAAAAAAGAAGACATTGTTTAACTTGATTGATGATTTAATTAAATGGTAAAAAAGTAAGGGTATGAAGATTCTAAAACTTGGATTTTATATGTGATGATTAGACAAGTCGATAATCAAATTAAGTAGTATATTAAAGATTGATCAAATGTGGGTGTCACTTTTCTTTTGAATGCCAAGTGTTTTGCACTCCCTCCTCACTCTCTCATGATTTACCTATCTTTTCATGATATATTCAATATGATAAGTATCATTAGCACTCCTATGATATCAATAAATACCAAACAAATTCTTTGTAGTTATCACAAACTTATGATCTATTCACTACAATATTTTGGCTCACGTCAAATCCATCCTCCACTTCTGTATCTTGACTAAGCCTCTTATGTTTTTAACAAATATCTATAAACTTCATAGTTTAATATCAAGTCAAATGAAACAAATATGATATAAGGGAAATTAAAACATCAAATACATATAATTAACATCAACTAATCAAACTAAGAACATGATTCATCCAACAGCTAGAAAAGGGGATTAGTTTAGGCTTAAGAAAATTCTAAATAAAAATGAACATGGATAGACATGCTTATAACACATAGGATTAAAAAAGATGAAACAAAAACTTAGGATGATGTCCTAATTTTCTCTTTTGTAGCATTCTTCTTGATCCCACTTCTTTTAAAATCCTTCTTGAGTAGCCACTATGACTTCACTTTGACCAATTCTTATAGAAATTCTCTAAAAATTGCTTTAAGATTTACCAAAGGATCCTTGATTATTCTAGTTGGCGGAGAAAAGTGTGTGTGTGTGTGTGTGTGTGTTTATAATTTAATATAATAAAAATTTGGGCTTTTAGAAAAATAATGTTATAATTTTGAAAAAGTAATATTTTAATTTTTTGAAAATACGAGACCAGTCCGATCCCAATAGACAATAATTTAAATAAGCAAGCACAACAATGTAAGCAATATACGTACCCCGAAGGATAAATACACAACTTACTATGAGACTCGATTAGATAAACTAAAGAATTTATGACATCTATTTGGTCTTCAAATCCTTTTTTATGTGCTGACTGATTTCCAAATTTCTATATAGATGTAAAATGCGATGTACATGATTATAAGCTTAATTTCCTTAATAGAAATTCCTATTTGGCAACAAAGTTAAAAACTTGATCCAAAGAAAAAGCTAGGTGAATTTTTCACTAAGAAGCAAATAAGAATACAATTATAATATTTAATTATGAGATACTATGCAAGTATACTTATTCTTATTAAGTAATATAATACTTTTTTATTAAGCCACGAATATCGAGCCCACAGAGAAACTGACAATATGCACTTCATAAAGCTAGAAAGTTTAGATAACAAAAATTTACCTAGCAAAATATTCTTACTTAAACTTAGGGTGTTATAATAAGAATAAAAATTTGATTCTTGTTGTAATTTTTGATTTATGAAAATAAAGTAAGCAACTAATTAACTTATCAAATCATTTGTAAGATGAAAGCAATATAAGTAAAATATCTTTTTCCTTATCATGAATTAGTAATAAGTACATAAATTCTATTGTAGAAGTATGTTATATGTGTTGTGCCAAATAGAAACAATAATATTATTTACCTTTACTAAAGATGCTATAAAAAACATTGACTAATCTATAGTTTGAATAGTCTTGAAGACCGGTTAGGCAGGGAAGATACTAGCTCTCACTCTAGAGTTCTCTCTTCTCCCTCTACCAGGGGGCTAACATCTCGTATTAAAACCTAAAACTATAAATCAAATTGGGAGCTTTAGCTTATCACTCTAAAGTCCTCTAATTCTATACCATTGAAAAGTTTATTTCTTTATTTATTTGCACTCAACCCTATGAACTATATTCTCATCCATGAAATCAATATGTGATTCTAACCATTTGTTGACTGAGACAATACCATCCCAGATCTTACATGTTCTCACAATAGGTATTAACATCTTAACTGACCAAATCAAAAAGTAAATGAAGTACAAAGTTTCAAATCATCACAACTTCTTCTTACATTGAAGTTTAATACGTCAGACAACTTCCTTTAAATACTTAATTACTTATCATTTTAAGGAAAAAGATAAAGAAAACTATTCAGAATCTATGGAGAAAACACAACTACACATGAGTTTAAAAGTAGAAATCATGCACAGAAACAAGGAATCTAAATTAAAACCAAATGTAGTCTGAAGGATAAACACCTATCTCAAATCCTATCTACTAAATGTCTTGAAGTTCGTTTGAATTCTCTTCCTTCAGGCCCCTATGGTAAATTACATCTTAAATGACTGACGTCACTTAAGAAAACTCTTGATTTAGATCATTAAATCATGCCTTCAAGACTTTCAAAAGGTAGGACTTTTCAAATATCATACAAAGAGGTGTGAAATGGGAAATGCTCAAATTTAGAACATTTTATTTTGGAATCCAAAGGAGGATGGACTAGGAGATGCCACAAATCTTGAGGAGGACCTCGGTGACTTCCCAATTTATCCTATGATTTGGCTTCAATTTTGGTGAGAAGATATTAAATGTTTCGTCCTGCTAATTATTATTAATTAGGGCTTACATTTATATGACAGAATCATACCAATAGCCTGGAAGATAGGAGGGTTTAGGTCTTGACGAACTACAACCTTGAAATCCTAAAATGAGTTAGGGCTTAAATTGCATAACATGATATTGCAAAGGCCTAAAGATAAGGTTGAGAATTTATGCCACATTAAGAGGACTATCTCAAAGGCCTATGACTTGTTGTTTAATTCTAAGGAAGGATTTGTAAAAGTAGATCCTCGTGTTGTTGTAGATCTGTTTGCTCTCTCAAAGTTGTTCTTCTGAGCATCTTTGTTGTGCTTCCCACGGTGCTAGCTCTGAGCTCCTCGCCTATGTAGTGGTCCTAAAGTCTAAGGTTTAAAGGTTTAAATGCCAAACTTAAGTTCAATCATTCTGTTGAGGGGGAGGGGTTACAGTTGGTTAGAGCGACACTGGTTAGGATCTCATGGTTCCCTCGTTCTAGTATCACTATTTTCTTTTGAATTTACTTAGTTTAAACGAGTTGTTAAGAGGAGATCTCATTAGCAACCTTGGGTTACCTGATCCGAGGGACTCCCATAAATTATAAGGGACCTGTTATGAAAATAATTTTTTGGTTTTGAAATTCTTGTTTAATTTTGAAAAAAGTGTTGATTGGTTTTGAAAATGTTGTTTTTGTTTTGCGGGTAAAGTAATGTTTACAACCAAACATGTATAATATTTTGAAGCAAGATTAAATTGACGTAAGTAAAATGACNAATTACAAGGAACTCAAAAAACCACTTCTTATAATTTTTTTGTCTGTTAATTTAATTTATATAATTTTTTTAGTGCAAATATCAAATTTAGCTTTAAAAATCAATTTTAGTGAGTAAATTAATTTAAAATAATTTCAAATTTTTACAGAGAGTCAATGTGACTATTTTTTATAGAGTGGGGTAGTTTTTGTTAATTTTTTAATATTATTTTATTTATTTTAATTTTAGTGAGTTTTTATGATTTAATTAACCATAGTAATTTACANTTTAAGTATCTTGATAACAAGGAACTCAAAAAACCACTTCTTATAATTTTTTGTCTTTTAATTTAATTTATATAATTATATTAGTGCAAATATCAAATTTAGCTTAAAAAATCAATTTTAGTGGGTAAATTAATTTAAAATAATTTTTTGGTTTTGAAATTTTTGTTTAATTTTGAAAAAGTGTTGATTGGTTTTGAAAATGTTGTTTTTGTTTTGCAGGTAAAGTAATGTTTANCAAAATTATTTCAAATTTTTACAGGGAGTCAATGTGACTATTTTTTATAGTGTGGGGGTAATTTTTGTTAATTTTTTAGTATTATTTTATTTATTTTAATTTTAGTGAGTTTTTATGATTTAATTAACTATAGTAATTTACATAAATATTAAAACTTGATTTATATTTTTCCTAAGGTTCTTTGGTCACAGTGAACCTACTAAAATAGATTTTATATTTTTTTGATTTATATTTTAATTTTTATAAAAATTTTAAATTAAAAGAGGTGATTTATTTTGAAAATTAGGGCTTCCACACTCAGAGGTGTCCCCTGACTTTGAAAAAATCAGAGAACACACCTAAGAAGAGGAAATTTAAACCCTAAAAATATCAAGCTATGATGATTAATATGCATTCAATTTAAATTAAATGATTTTTTAGGGAATTTAATTAATTAAAAATAAAATTTAAGTCAAATAATTTTAGTTTTTTCCACATTGTTCTCCTCTATTCATTGAGGTATTTTTCTTTAATTTTTATGATTTTTCCATGCAAAGATATGAATTTTCTAAATTCTAGGAATTAAATAAATCCTAAAACCCTATTTTCCTACTTATCCAGCTCAGTCGCCGTGTCATCCTCATCTTCTCGAAAACTCCATGATCTTAAAATTATAGATGTGTAAAATTAATAAAGTTGACTCCATTTTGAGCGACGCCAAAAACTTAATTCGTTATTTATGAATAAGAAATTGAAGCAATTTATGTTGGGATTCTATGCAAGTATACCTATCGTTATTAAGTAATACATGACTTTATGTTTTAGCCCCAAATATTGATCCAACGAAGAAGGTGTAAATTCATAATGGAAATTTAAATCAGGAAATTCACGACAATAAAAAAAATACTAGACTAATTTTAAATGTTTAGGGTGCTATCAGAATTAAATTACCAACTACTAATGAAACTGTAAAAGCAATAACTACTAAATTATATTTTTGTGATGAAGTTATCCAATATAAGAAAGCATCTTTCCCACTACAATGAGTTTTTGGTTAAATGACAGAGATAAATGGGTTTACTATGTTTTGTGCCAAATAAGAACAATTTTAATTCTCTATCCTCTGTCAAGTGTTATAGAGAATCGTTGGCTAATCTTAGGCTTATTCTATAAATCCATGGTTAGGTTGGGAGGATACTGACTCTCACTCTAAAGCTCCCACTTCCCTTCCCCTGAAGACTAACTCTCTCTTTAGTTCTTAAACACTAAGACTAAATTCAGGAATTCAGTCTATCACTCTAGAATCTCAATTTTTTCGCTCAATAATTTATATTTCCCTATTTATTTGCAGTCAATTCCATGAACGCAATACTCCTTCATGAAATCAAATGTGATTCTCACTTTGTTATGAAACTCATACTTAAATTCTCGGATAGTATGTTTCACAATAGATGTTAACATTTCAATTGAAAATTTTGAAAAGTAAATTAAGAACGAAGTAAGAAAATCATTACAAGTTAATTTATATTTTAAAATTGGCACATCCAAGTTACTTCTTCATTTCACCATATCTCAGAGTAGGGAGAAAGACAAAGAAAACTACTCAGACCTAATGAGAAAGATACGACAACATATGAATTTCATAAATAAAAAAAAAATTTATACAACAATAATAAATAAACACCACTTATCTTTAAATCTTCCTCAAAGCAAATCCCTTGTAGCTCCTCTTGCACTCTTTCTCTCTTTGCAAGACTCTTAATTCTCTCTTCAAAGATGTAGGGAAGAAGAAATCTCCCACTTCTGTCCCTGTCAAAAAACTCAATGACACACTAGCGGACTCTTTTTTGATCAATTTATGATCTAAATAGAGCATAATGTCGGTTTTTTAAAAGGTGTATCAAATAACTCTTCAAAAAGCATCCAAATTTGTCAAATCTTCTAGAATTTTGTCCTGCACTGACTTCAGGTTTGTCAGCGCACGTGGCCCGAAATTAAATGGGTGCTCTCTGTCAAATGGCATCGGTGGTGCCCTCGCTATTCTGGACTACTTTCTTCATGCTGGTGTCATCGGTGTCCATGCTGGCGCCATCGGTGTTCATGCTGGCGCCGTCAGCGCTGAGTTTTTCTCTCCAAAACATCATTTTGACTTCAAATTCCATTCTTTTGCTTCAAGTGCTAAAGATCATCAATTTACAATAAAACATGAAAATTACCTTTCTTTAAAGCTCAATATTAGAAAAAATGAGTATAAAATATAGATCTAAAAATACATATATTTTTGGAGCATCAAAATCCACCAAGCTTAAATGTTATTTATCTTCAAGTAACTCATTTACTACATAAAAATATGACTTATAGTATAGAGTTTAGCTTATAGATTTCCATATTTTGGTCCACTAAATATCATAGCATAAATTAAGAAAAATTTATAATAACTCAAGTTAATAATAATTTATAAGAATATATAGCAGTCAAGTATAAGATTTCTGATTCTCTATTCTTTTCAAGGAAAATTAGAAATTGTAATATTAAAGCCACTTAGAATATCCATATGAGAAAGAACTTCAAGAAAACTTTACTAGTAAATATGCTAACACTTAAATACAAATTTAGAGAATGTAGCTAAGCCTTCTTCCTTAAGTTGAATCAAGTGAAGCCAATTTTTGATTAGGCATCTCCTCAAGCTTCTCCTCACATATTTTTCTTTTCTTTTCTTCCTCTTTTTTTTCTTTTGCTTTTTGCTTTTCTTCTTTTTTTTCTTTTTCATGTAAGGATTACTATATTTGAATAGCCTTTAATAATTTTGAACTTCACTATCCTTTTCTTAAAGTTAAAAAAAACATTTCACATTCCTCCACTTTTTAAATTCATCTTAGCATTGAAGATTTTTTTATAAAGTTTTAATCTTTTCTTTTTACATGAAACTCTAAGATTCTCAATACTTCAAAAATACAAACTCCTTTACTTAAAATGGAAAAAACATAGTCTTATTCTTTTATACAAAATAACTTTATCTCTAGAATTAACCTTTATCATTCAAAATTTTTACTTAAGCTTATTACATATTTAGAAACACAAATATAGTTATGTAAAGTTGGGCTCTACTACCATAGGTCATGTTAAATTTAAAAATATTAAAATATAGCTAATTGAGGACAAATAAAATTAAGTTTCTTTCTTTAAAAAGGAATTTTTATTCCACCCCAAACTTAAATTTTTAGAAGATTAAGCATGAAAAACTGAAAATACAGGGTGAAAGAAAACAGTTCATATATAAGGAAAAAACTTACCTGTTGAAGGTTCTAATTTTGAAATACAAGACTTAAAACAATAAATAACACATAATATATATAAAAAATATTTGCTGAGAAAGAGTTAACTAAAAATAAATACAACAAAGTACTAAAAAAACAACAGTACTAAAATAAACTTCAATTCAAAAACAACTATACATAATATAGTTCACAACATGACATTCAATACAAATCAAAGTATCACACTTAAAAAACTAAACAATAAAAACAACAAAGTGCAACAAATTATAAACTAAATAAAAGATCAGAACTATTACTAAGAAGACATCTTCACTCTTTCTCCTCTTCTTCTTCTTCTTCTTCTTCTTCTTCTATATCAAAGTTCTACTGTTGATAAGGGGTAAAGATAGGGTGACTAGGCAGCTGTACTGAGTGGTCACCCCTCATATATCTAACCATAACATCATCATATTCAAACTTTTGTTTTGTTAAATTATCATTATGTGCATTCCTGGCCTCCAAATTTTCAATCCTGTTCTCTATCCTCAAGATATCTCCTTGCTGGATCATCATATATTCCTTGAGTTCCTGGAGAGTAAGGGTACTAGAAGTAGAAGGAATATCCCTAATCCTACTTCCCGTTCTCCATCCAGCATGAGATTCATAGGTTTTAGTATTTGCTGGCCCAATAGATTTAAGAGGCTCAGTCCTTTACTCATCAATTTTAAAATCAACTCCAGATTGCTCACTTAATGTGAAAATTAGGGCAGGGTGTCCTAATCCACCATTCGTCTAAGCTGGAGTAATAGAACGAATGTTCTTATAGAGTATAGAGCCAACATCTAGACTGCCCATTGATACACCTAAAATATATAGTGTTTTTAGACACATTTTTATACCTATTTTTGAGATATTCCGCTTTAAAGTAAGGTATTTTGGTGTTTTTCTTACAGATTCAAGTAAAAATGAAAAAAATGACTAAAGGAGATTTTTGTGTTTTTCTTGCAGATACAAGTAAAAATGAAAAAAATGCCTAAAGGAGTGAAAAAGGATCAAATTTGGAGCAAAAAGGTGAAAAATTGTGCAAAAGAGTTTTTGGCGCCTAAGCGCCAGATTCGATGCTTAAGCATCGGGTAAACAGAGAAGGCCACGCCTAAGCACCGTGACCCCGGACTTAAGCGTTGTGACCCCGCGCTTAAGTGTCAGTGGCAGTTACTAGATGTGTAAAATCGGTTTTCACGATTTTCAAAGAGGTTTTTGAGACACCTATTAGTTTAATAGGTGGTTGTAACCATCATGGATGAAAATTTTCATGAAAGGATGCATCTCTTGGGCAAATACATCGAATCAAAACACATTTTGAAGAGATCCCAAGGCACCTCTTGTAAAAATATAAAAGAAAGAAGAGAGGACTTATAAAAGAGTCCTAAAAATATTGGCAAGTTTTGAAAGTTCTTTTCTAGGGAGTTAGTTTGGAGAGAATTTCAGGAACCACTTTTATTTACTTTATCTTTTTTGTTATTTTGTTTTGAGTGATTGTAAAAGAGAAGAGATTCAAAGGAACTTCAAGAGTTTGGTGGAGGACTTGAGATAAGTTTTTATCTTTTTGTTTTAGACTACTTTGGTTTTAATCGAGACTTGTTGTTGGTTTAAATTTGATTTCTTCTTTTAAACTAAAGTGTGATTTTGTTTTTTCCATGGATTCTGAGTAGTTTTCTTTATCTTTCTTCTTAAAATGATAAGTAATTAAATTTTGGATTGGAAAACGGAGAGTATTGATCTTTAATGTTGGAAGAAGTTGTGATGATTTAAATCCATGCACTTCATATGGAGAGTATTGAGTTGGAAGAAGTTGTGATGATTTAAATCCATGCACTTCATTTACTTCTTGATTTGTCCAATCCAATGTATTCTGAGTAGTTTTCTTTATTTTTTCCTTAAAATGATAAGTAATTAAAGTTTGGATGGAAGTTGTGGAGAGTATTGATCTTTAATGTTCTTCTTGAAATGATAAGTAATTAAGTTTTGGATGGAAGTTGTGGAGAGTATTGATCTTTAATGTTGGAAAGTGTTGTGATGATTTAAATCCATGCACTTCATTTACTTCTTGATTTGGCCAATCCAGATGTTAAGTATTTGTTGTGAGAACATGTAAGAACCAAGCTGGTATTGTCTCATTTAACAATTAGAAAGAATCACATGAGGTTCTATGAATGAGAATGTAGTTCAGATGATTGAGTGCAAATAAATAGGGAAATATTCATTGATGGGTGTAGAGTTAGAGGACTTTAATTATTATTGAGTGCAAATAAATAGGGAAATATTCATTGATGGGTGTAGAGTTAGAGGACTTTAAAGTTAGTGCAAATAAATAGGAAAATATTCATTGAAGGGTGTAGAGTTAGAGGACTTTAAAGTGACAAGTTAAAGTCCCCAACTTGGTTTATTGTTTTAGGTTCTGATACAAGAATGTTAGCCCCTAGGTGGAGGGGATCGAGGGAACTCTAGAGTGAGAGCTAGTATTTTCTATGCCTAGCCGGCTTCAGAACTATTCAAACTTTAAATTAGCCAATGTTCTTTATAGCATCTCTAGTGAGGGTAAAGAATATTATTGCTCCTATTTGACATAACACAATTTGCACACTTCCACAATAGAATTTTTATACTTATTACTGATTCATGATAAGAAGAAAGATATTTTTATATTAAGTACTTTTCTTATAAAAAAAACTCTCGTTATCTTTTTAAATTTTTACAGTTTCGTTAAAATATTAAAAAAGCAAAAATATTTTAATGTTAAATTCCTACAAAAATTGTTTTTAATTTAAGTATTTATCTTTTAAAAAATAGAAAAACTTTCTAAAAAGTGCATATTACATAATCTTCTCTGTGGGTTCGATATTGAGGTCTAAATCAAAAGTCCTATATTACTTGATAACGATACGTATACTTGCGTAGTATCCCAATGTAAATATATATAAATTAAAAAGTTAAATTCTTATTTTTCTTTAGGATCAAGTTTTTGGTTTTACAAATAAGAAAATATAAGTGAAAAATATCATCGGAACTATTGCTATACTGTGCATAAGCATTAAGTATTCAAGGATCAAGTTTTTGGCGCCATTGCTGGAGATTAAAATCTTCAAGTAGTGGTGTCAACTTCATAAATCCTTACATATACAAAAATATCGGGAACAAGTTTTTGGCTTCGTTGCCTGGGGAGAAAGAAAGAAATAAAGAAAGCAAACTAAGTAAATTTCTATTTTTAGATCTTATTTAAACTTTAAATATTATATCTTATTTTGTATGTTTTATTTTATTTTATTTTATGTTAGTATATGCGAGTTCAGGTTCTGAAGGACTAGTGCCCTACGATTCTGAATTAGAAAGAACTATTAGAAAATCAGAAAACTAAAAAAAATAAAAATCATGAAAAATCCAAAAAATAAATACTGAAATGACAAACCAAAATAATCAAAATGCTGAAATTCATCAAGAGTTTAGACCCAACCCTAATGTAGATGAACTTTATTGTAGTATTCAAAAGTCTACTGTAGTGGCTAATTCATTTGAGTTTAAATTAGCTATTATCAAAATAATAAAAAATAATCAGTTTGGGGGACCACCAACTTAAGATGCAAATTTACATCTTACCAATTTTCTAGAATTGTGTGCGACATTTAAATATGATGGTGTTTCAGATGATGTCATAAGACTTATGTTATTTCCTTTCTCACTAAGGGAAAAAGCTAAGATGTGGTTTAATTCATTAGCACATGGATCTATCAGAACTTGGGGTGGTTTAGCACAAAAAATTCTTGCTAAATCTTTTCCACCATAAAAAAATTGCGAAGCTTAGAAATGATATTATATCTTTTAATCAGTTTGAAGAGGAACTTATTTATGAAGCATGGAAACAATTTAAAGAACTCTTGAGAAAGTGTCAACACCATGCTATACTAGATTGGTTAATAATTCAAACCTTTTATAATGAATTAATTGATTCTCTTAGATCTATTATCGATGCCGCTGCTGGTGGTTCATTGATGTCAAAACCATTTCATGGGATTAGTTGGGTCTCTTAGATCTATTATTGATGCCGCTGCTGGTGGTTCATTGATGTCAAAACCATTTCATGATGCTTATGCTTTAATTAAAGATATGACTACCAAGGATTAGTTGGGTCTCTTAGATCTATTATTGATGCCGCTGCTGGTGGTTCATTGATGTCAAAACCATTTCATGATGCTTATGCTTTAGTTGAAGAGATGACTAACAATAATTTTCAATGGCCTTCTGAGAGTGTGAATCCAAAGAAAGTAGCCAATATTCATGAAACTGATGCATTTATTATGTTAGCAAATCAAGTTGCTGCAATTTCAAGGAAGTTAGACCAATTTGGAATTAATTTTTCTTAACCAATTTCCATGATTGAAGAGAATTCATTAGGCCAAATGTTAGATTCTCAAACATCATTAAAGAATTTGAATGCCATAAATAATAAGCAGAATAACCCATATTCCAATTATTATAACTCAGGTTGGAAGAACCATCCCAACTTTAACTGGAAGAACAATTCAGGTGGTAATAATCAGCAATGGGGGAACAACCAAGTAAACCCATTTAGAAACTGGAACAACCAAGGGAATAATAATTTTAGATCTACTTATCCTCCAAGAATCAACAGTAATACACAATTTAAGGATAAGAAGTTGTCTATAGAAGAAGTGGTGTTACAAATGGAAACTCAGTTACAAGACAAGGAGCTACAATTAGAAATATTGAGAATCAACTTGGAAAAATAGCAAATTCATTAAGTAATAGATCCTATGGAGCACTTCCTAGGCAAATTGCAAATTCATGAAGTAATAGACCCCAAGGAATACTTACTAGTAATACTAAATCAAATCCAAAAGACTAGAATATAGAGCAAGTTAAAGTCGTACAACTTAGAAGCGGAAGAGAGTTGGAAGGTAGGTTTAAAATAAGATTGAAGTAGAGAGAGAAGAAATTAAAGAATCAAAAGAGGACGCTCCAAAAGATTCTGAAAGATCTATTTCTCTGCCGAAAATTGATTTAGAAAAACCACCACCTTCATTTCCTTAGAGACTTCGACAATAGAAGTTGGATAAGTAAATTTCAAAATTTCTAGAAATATTTAAGAAGCTTACAATAAATATTTTATTTGCTGAAGCCTTGAAACAAATGCTAAGATATGTAAAGTTTATGAAGGATATTCTCAAAAGAAAAAGGAAGTTTGAAGATAATGAGACTATTGCACATAGGGAGGAGTGCAGTGTTATAATTAAGAAGAAACTTCCTGAAAACCTTAATGATCCTGATAGCTTTACAATTCCATGTGCAATAAGAGACAAATTTTATGGGAAAGCTTTATGTGATTTAGGTGCAAGCATTAACCTTATGTCATTATCAATATTTAAAAGATTGAGATTACGAGAAATAACCCCTACTACTGTAACTCTACATTTAACAGATCGTTCAATAACCTATCCTAAAGGAGTTAGAGAAGATGTCCTAGTGAAAGTGGATCAATTTATCTTTCCTGATGACTTCATTGTGCTAGATATGGAGGAAGATAAAGACATAACTATCATTTTGGGTAGGCGGTTCCTAGCCATAAGAAGAGCAATGATAGATGTGCAGAAAGGGGAATTAACAATACGCGTCAATGATCAAACTGCTACTTTTAACATTTCAAACCATTGAAATACCCTGCAAAAGGTAAAGATGATGAATGTTATGGAATGGATGTTACAAGATATCTGAGCGAATGCCATTTCAAGACTACTTATGAAGAAAAATTTGAAGTAAATGATTTGGAACAAGAGAAAGAAGAGGAATTAGATCAATGTGTAAACCTTTTTAAGGAAGATTCAATTAATGTTCAAGAAAGTTTTGAAATTTTGGACACAATAGACAAAGACAAATCATTTTGTCAATCTATTGAAAAACCTCTAGAATTTGAGTTAAAATTACTTCATGAACATTTAAAATATGACTTTTTAGAAGATTCCTATACTTTACCTGTTATAATTTCCTTGAAGTTAACAAAGAAAGAAAAAGAAAGCTAATGAAAATTTTGAAAAATTTTAAAAAAGCCTTCGGATGGACAATTGCTGATATTAAAGGAATCAGTCCTTCAATTTGTATGCATAGGGTTAATATGGAAGAAAACTGCAAACCCAAGGCTGATCCACAAAGGAGATTAAATCCTGTTATGAAGGAGGTTGTTAAGAAAGAAATTTTAAAGTGCTTAGATGCTGGAATTATCTACCCTATTTCAGATAGTGCGTGGGTTAGTCAAATTCACTGTGTTCCTAAGAAAGGAGGAGTAACTATGACTGTGAATGAGCATAATGAGTTAATACATACTAGACAAGTTATAGAGTGGCGAATATGCATTGATTATAGAAAATTAAATCTTGCCACTAGGAAAGATAATTTTCCACTACCCTTTCAAAATCAAATTCTGGATAGACTAGCTGGGCATAAATACTTTTTTTTCTGGATGGATATACCGGTTATCACCAAATTCAAATATCTCCTGAGGATTAAGAGAAAACAACATTTAACAGTTCTTATGGTACATTTGCTTTTAGAAGAATGCCTTTTGGTTTATGTAATGTCCCTGCTATATTTCAAAGATGTATGATGTCAATTTTTTGTGATTTAATTGAAAAAGGGATTGAAGTCCTTATGGACAACTTTTCAATGTTTGGAACTTCATTTGACTCATGTTTAAAACATTTATCTGAAGCTCTTAAGAGCTGTGAGAAATAAATTTAGTCCTTAACTGGAGAAAATGCCAATTTATGGTAGCAGGAGGAATTGTATTAGGTCATCAAATATCAGAAAATGATATGGAAGTTAGAATTTGCTAAAATTTAAATAATTGCTAATTTACCTTATCCAACAAATGTAAGGGAAATTATGAGTTTTCAAGGACATGCTGGATTCTACAGGCGATATAATAAAGACTTTTCTAAGATTGTTAAGCCTTTATGCCATTTACTGGAGAAAGATGCAATTTTCAATTTTAACGAGGAATGCCTAAAAGCTTTTAAATTATTAAAAGAAAAATTAATCACTACACCAATTATAGTTTCACCAAATTGGGAAAAACGTTTTGAACTTATGTGTAATGCAAGTGATTATGCTATTGGAGCTGTTTTAGGACAAAGATATGGATAAAAAATTTAAAGCTATTTACTATCTAGTAAAACTCTTAATGAAACTCAAATTAATTATACAACAATTTAAAAAGAGATATTTTCAATAGTATATTCCTTTGATAAATTTAGATCATATTTGATTGGAACTCATTGTATAGTGCATACAAATCATTATGCTATTAAGTACTTAGTGAAAAAGAAGTATACTAAACTGAAACTTATAAGATGGACTCTTCTTTTACAAGAACTTGATTTTGAAATAGTAGATCACAAGGAAACTAAAAATCAAATTATTGATCATTTGTCCAGACTTGAATTAGAAAAATCACTCTGTTTTGAAAAATAAATTAATGAACATTTTTTATATGAAAAATTATTCACTGTAAATGAGTGGCGTGTTCCGTGGTATACCTACATTGTGAACTATATTGTTAGTGATCTTAAACCCTATGAAATGACATACCAACAAATGAGAAAATTTATTTCTGAAGCTAAGACTTATTTTTGGGATGACACATATTTATTTATACAAACAAGGAAATGATCCGATCATTCGAAGATATGCACCATTAGAAGAAACTTATGAAATTTACCAAAAATGTCATAATTTTGATTTTGGGGGACATTTTGGTGTTGATAAAACAACATACAAATTTCTACAATCTTGCTTTTATTGGCCCACAATTTTTAGAGATTTTAATGCATATATCAAAACTTGTGATAGATGTCAAAGAGTAGGCAATATTTCTAAAAGAAATGAGATGCCCTACAATTATATGCTAGAAGTTGAAATATTTGATGTTTGGGGATTAGATTTCATGGGACCATTTATACCATATTTCAGAAATTTATTTATTTTGTTAGCAGTGGACCATGTATCCAAATGGATGGAAGTTGTTGTTTTACCTAGATGTGATGCTCAAAGTGTTGCAAAATTTTTAAAAACAAACATATTTTGTAGATTTGGGATGTCGAGAGTTATCATTACTGATGGGGGAAGTCATTTCAAAAAGTCATTATGGAGAACTTATTAAAGAAATATCATATAAATCATAGGATTGCTACTGCTTATCATCCTTAGACAAGTGGTTTGGCTGAATTATCCAATCGGGAAATTAAAAGAATTATGGATTATGAATCCAACAAAAATGGATTGGTTAGTTAAACTTGACTATGCTTTGTGGGCTTATAGGATTGAATAAAAAAAATGGAGTGTTTAGTCAAACTTGACTATGTTTTGTGGGCTTACAGGAATGCATATAGAACTCCTATAGGAATGTCCTCATATAGGCCAATATTTGGGAAAGCTTGTCACTTACCAGTTGAACTTGAGCATAAAGCATATTGAGCTATTAAAGAGTTTAATTATAATTTAAAACATGCCGGTGAGAAAATATTGTTACATTTAAATGAGCTTAAAGAGATAAGGAATGAATCTTATAAGAGTGCTAAGATTTATAAAGAAAAGATGAAAATGTGACATGATCGAAAGATTCTTACTAAAAAGTTTTAGCCAGGGCAACAAGTTTTGTTATATAATGCAAGGTTAAGATTATTTCTAGGCAAACTTAAGTCTAGGTGGATGGGCCCATTTGTTGTGATAAAAGTTTATCCTTATGGAGCTGTGGATATTAAAGACAGGTAAACTTAAGTCCATGTGGATGGGCCCATTTGTTGTGATAAAAGTTTATCCTTATGGAGCTGTGGATATTAAAGATCCTAATTATAATAAAATTTTTAAAGTGAATGGACATATACTTAAACCTTATTATATAGGGGATCAACATAAATATAATGATGGATTGATGTTGGGTCAACCAGAATGAACACTGATTACGTCGGGCTGACGACGTAAAACCAAGTGCTTTGTGGGAGGCAACCCATAATTATCAGTGTATTTTTGCTTTGATTGTTGTTTTGAGTCTGACTAAGAAATTTGGGGTAGTAACTTTTGAGTTTATTATGTGATAGTAATGATTTTTAGACTTTATTTAGTGACCTATGCATGTTAGAATGAGAATTTGAACGTTAAGTTGATTGGTGCAAAATATGCACTGACACTTAAGTGTCAGATCTGACACTTAAGCACGACAATTTAATCACATGTGAGAATTTCGATTTCTAAAAGGTATAACTGCAATTTAGTTGGAATAAATGTTTCTTGGCAGTTTCTAGTCGTGTCTAGAAGTTATGAGGGGGAATTAGATTTATAAATAGAAGGAGTTTGTGAAGGAATTTCACCCCAAATTATTTTTAGCTTTAAAATTCTAAGAAAGAGAGAGAATTAGAGAAATGTCTTCATGGGAGATGGATTTGAAGAATAAGGAAGAGCCATGAAGAAGAAGTTCATTACTCAAAGTGCACATGAGATGTATAACAGTTTCTTAGGTGTTAGCAGTGAAGGGATATCTGAGAAGATCAACGAGATGGAGAATACTATATCTGTATTAGAGACTAAGGTGCTTGAATTGCATGCTCATTTAGAACATATTGCGTGGCAAATTAGGATGCAATTCAACTATACTAGTTATATAGAGGAAGCAGATAAGGCAATGTTTATTAAGCAAAAGGGGATCAAAGATGATAATTAGAGCTCATCACCACCATCCGTTTTATTACCTCTATAATCCTGGAGAGAATACTGAAAGACAAGAATTCGTTCCTTCTAATGAAGAGTGACTTAAGTGTTAGAAATTATGTGTTTGCAGTCATGTTTTTAAGTGTGTTAGTGTTTATGTATTGTGTTTAGTGTTTGTGTCATTTATGTGTTTAATTATAAAATGTGTGTTAAGCGTTTGGTACTTAGGAAAATTTTTTCATCCAAGACTAGTTGGAAAGAGAACTAAGTGTTTAAATATATTTTTACTCGTTTGTGAATTAATATAAGTTTATTTGTGTAAAATTTTGTATTATTTTAGCCTCGAATTAAAATAGTTATTAAAGAAAATTTTGAGATAGAGGAGAGTTATCAGAAGTAAAAATAGACATTTTAAGTGCTATGAGAGCATTTAGGGGTGGTTTACTTAGACTAATAGTGCATTTTACTTAAAATTAAAAATTTCAAAAATTGTGCACTGGGGCCTAAGCGCCTCATCTCGTGCTTTAGCGCGAGCCAACCCGAGAGGTAGGTGCCTAAGTGCCACTTATCGCGCTTAAGCGCCGATTCACGAAAACCGGTTTGTGAAAGGTTAAAAGTGAATTTTCAGAACAAAAATACCATTTTTTGCACATGCTGTCATCTTCCCCAACTCAAAATCACAATTTTAAGGGCTAGGGCAAGAGGAATTTGAAGATTTCTTGGTGGAATCGAGTAAGATTTGCTAGATCCAAGTTCTTTAAGGTAAGAACTTTACTTTTATGCAAAAATTTTGGATTTTCACCATATATTTTGAGCACATTTGGAAGATTTCGAAAATTTACTATTCATGGTGAAAAGTGAAGAAAAATCTATGGAAATTGCTTGGGAAGTTTAGTTAGTGCTTTTGAAAGTTTAGTTTAGTGATTTAAACTTAATTTTTAAAGTTATTTTCAGAATTTATCAAATTTGTAGAATGACACCAAGAATGAAAAGGAGTAGAGGAAAGAGCCCATCAGATTCAAGCAAGTTTGTTACTTTGAAAGCTCAGGATCGATATAGTGATGCTCTGCAGTTATAAAAATTGATTCAGGGGCGATGTTTCAAAAGTCCAGGTGGAGAAGTAGAAGATCTGATAGTCCACCGACAGTGGAAACAATTCTGTTGTTTTTCTACCATCATAGTGATATCTGTTGTGAGGGAGTTTTATGCAAATATCCCATAGGCTGAAGACGATCGAGTTGTGGTTAGGGGGAAGTTGGTACCTTTTACTCCAGAGGTAATCAAATTATTTTACCATTTATCACCGAAGACTTTATGTTTTTATGCGAATTATAGTCCTTATGAAGCAGAGTTAGACAAGATTATTTCATATTTGACTATTGGGAGAGGATTTTGGAAGATAACCAATGAAAGGAGAGAAATTTTCCGACTTCAAAGTTATGTACAACTTCAAAGGCCTGACACTATTTCATTTATGCTCGTCTGCTTCCGACCAATTAGCTTAGTGATGTTACCAGAGAGAGAACAACGTTGAAATATTGTGTTCAAGAGGGAAAGCCCATCAACATAGGGGCTTTGATCTATCACACTATCATCAGTTCAGCTGCTGCTGCTACTACTGTAGGTATGAGATTTGCTTTCTTGATATTTTTGTTATGCGAGTAGGCTGGAGTGAAGTATGATAGTTGGGAGGAAGTTCTGTTACCTCTAAAGCCCATTACGAAGGTGAATGTGAAAACTTATTTTGAGCATTTGATTTTTGGTTGGAGAGGAGGATTTTCCAGAAGTTATGGATTAAAGACGTCTGCTGCATCTACCTTTGTTACATCTTCATCACGACCATCTACTTGTCGTGCTTCTAAATCTAGAGGTGCTACCAAGACTCAGGATGTGTTATTACAAAAGATGATGGACAATATCAATTTTATCGCTGATAAGGTACCAAATTTAGAGCATTTTGTTAATCAGATAAATAGTTATAATAGAAGGAAAAGTGATTATGCAGAGAAATTCCACTCATCTTTGCAGATCCTGATTAGAAGTGAACCGGGAGTGTAATTTCCTCCATATCCTAGATATCCTAATTATGAACCTGCAGAAAAATGGTACAGTGGTGATTCTGAGGATGAAGACTAGAGCTGAGAGATTCATTTTATGGTTGTAATATGATGTGAACTATGTGGTCTGAGCTTGCTAATTTACATCTGTGTGTTATTTTGGACTATGATTTATGTTGTGTTTTGAATCTTTATGTTATGTTGTTATTGTGATTGTTGTGTTAGATAATATTTTGTTTTTAAATTTCAGGGTAGTAGTTGTTGTTTAGTTTAGTACAGTGATTTAGTTAGTTTAGAACTTAACTTAAATTCATATTTGTTATAAAGTAGAAAACCTTGTTAGCTTAGATCTTAAACTTAAAATTAAGAAACTGCTGTCTTATATTTTTCTTTTACCATGTTAGTGTGTTTTTTGCTTTTACACCCACAATTTAGAAGTCTATTGAATCTCTACATGTTAAACTAAAATGAAAATATAGAAAATTTGATAAAAAATTAATTATACTCCTGTCTTTAGTTTTATGCTTAATTAGGATGTTAAAATTCCTGTTAGCATGTTATTTCAATTTTCATTTCCTGCCTATATAATTATATATATGAAAAATATTTTCAAAACTGAAATTTTATTTGTTCTCAAATGTACTACAAGTGAATTTGATTTTAAAAGANAATCCGAGGGGCTCCCATAAATTCTAAGGGACGTGTTATGAAAATAATTTTTTGGTTTTGAAATTCTTTTTTAATTTTGAAAAAGTGTTGATTGGTTTTGAAAATGTTGTTTTTGTTTTGCAGGTAAAGTAATGTTTACAANCTAAGCGCCACTTATCCGTGCTTAAGCGCCGGTTCACGAAAATTGGTTTGCGAACATTTAAAAGTGAATTTTTGGTCCAAAAATGCCATTTTTAACACCTCCTATGGTCTTTTCCAACTTGGGTTCGTGATTTTGATGGCTAGGGCAAGTGAAATTTGGAGATTTCTTGGTGGAATCACGTGAGATTTGCTAAATCCAAGTTCCATGCAAAAATTTTGGATTTTCACCTTATATTTTAAGCACAGTTGGAAGATTTTGAAAATTTACTATTCATGGTGAAAAGTGAAGAAAAATCTATGAAAATTGCTTGGGAAGTTTAGTTAGTGCTTTTGGAAGTTTAGTTTAGTGATTTAAACTTTATTTTTAAAGTTATTTTTGAAATTTATCAAATTTGTAGAATGACACCAAGAATGAAAAGGAGTAGAGGAAAGAGCCCATTTGATCTGAGCAAATTTGGCAGTTCAAAAGCTCAGGATCGATATAGTGATGCTCTACAATCACGAAAATTAATTTAAGAGCGAAGTTTTATGAGTCCAGGTGGAGAAGTGGAAGACCTGATAGTCTGCCGACAATGGGAACAGTTATATTGTTTCTCTGTTATCGCTGTAATTTCTGTTGTAAGGGAGTTTTATTCAAATCCCCCAGAGGCTGAGGACGATTGAGTTATGGTTTGAGGGAAGTTGGTACCTTTTACTCCAGAGGTAATCAACTTGTTTTACCATTTACCATCGTAGACTTTGTGTTTTTATATGAATTATAGTCCTACGGAAGCGAAATTGGACAAGATCATATCTTATTTGATTGTTGGAAGAGGGCTTTGGAAGATTACAAATGAGAGGAGAGTAAATTTTCTAACATCAAAGTTGTGTGCACCATCAAAGGCTTGGCACTATTTTATATATGCTTGTCTCCTTCCTACAAGTCATCTCAGCGAAGTGACTAAAGAGAGAGAGCAACATTGAATTATTGTATTCAGGAGGGAAAGCCCATCAACATAGGGCCTTTGATCTATCACACTATCATCAATTTAGTTGCTGCTGCTACTACTGCAGGTATGGAATTTGCTTCCTTAATATTTTCATTATGCAGGCAGGCTAGAGTGAAGTATGATAGTTAGGAGGAAGTTCTATTACCTCTAAAGCCCATTACAAAGGTGAATGTGAAGAATTACTTTGAGCATTCAATTTTTGGCTAGAGAGGAGGATTTTCCAGAAGTTATGGATTAGAGGCGTCTGCTGCATCTTCATCACGACCATCTACTTCTTTTGCTTCTACATCTAGAGGTTATACCAAGATTAAGAATGAGTTATTGCAGAAAATGATGGACAATATCAATTTTACCGCTGATAAGGTAAAAAATTTAGATCATTTTTCAGATCATACTAATAGTTATAATGGAAGGAAGAGTGATTATGAAGAGAAATTCCACTCATCTTTAGAAAGCCTGATTAGAGGTGAACCAGGAGTGCAATTTCCTCAATATCCTTGATATCCTGATTATGAGCCTACAGAAAAATGGCACGACAGTGATTCTAAGGATGAAGAGTAGAGCTGAGAGAATCATTTTATGATTGTAATATGATGTGAACTATGTGGTCTGAGCTTGCTACATTTGCATCTATGTGCTGTTTTGGACTATGTTGTGTTTTGGACATTTATGTTTATTATTATGACGTTTATGGAAGTGAATATTTTAGTTTTAAATTTTAGGATAGTAGCTGTTGTTTTGTGCTTAGTACTAAGATTTAGTTAGTTTAGTACTTAACTTAATTTCATATCTATTATAAAGTAGAAAATCTTGATAGCTTAGATCTTAAACTTGAAATTTAGAAACTGCTGCCCTATATTTTTCTTTTATCATGTTAGTGTGTTGTTTGCTTTTATACCCACTGTTTAGAAGTCTATTGATCTCTACATGTTAAACTAAACAAAATATAGAAAATTTGATCAAAAATTAATTTTACTCCTGTCTTTAGTTTCATACTTGTATAATTAGGATGTAAAATTCCTGTTAGCATGTTATTTCAATTTTCATTTCCTGCCTATATAATTATCTGTGCTAAACTGTTTAATCCGTTAAAAATTTATGTTTGGGGGGGTTGAAAAACATTTTCAAAACTGAAATTTTATTTGTTCTCAAATGGACTACAAGTGAATTTGATTTTAAAAGAAAAATTATTTATGTATATGAAGTTATATTAGAGAAGTAAAATTTGATTTTAGAAGTAAGAAAATTTAGTTAAAAATTTTTAGTATAGAAAATGATTAATATAAGTAACTATCTTTAGTAAGAAAAATTGTATTTTTAANGGTAGAAATTTAAATAAAGTTACAGGAAAGGAATACAAGCAAGAATGTTTAAACTACCCCTAATAAGTTTTGTGTTGCGACCTGATGGCTCCCTAGAAGTTTTACTGGATGATTTTCTTGAGAAAAGTATAATAGGCTCATTTATCCTCTAAAAATATCCAAAAAATTGTAAAGGACATAAAGGTGCTTTGAGCCTGACCCCAAACAATTGTTGAGATCCTTTGAAACATTCCTATTTTGTTTGAACTTATTAATTGTTCTAGTAATCATCCGAAGTTAAGTTTAGGGTTTGACTGATGAAAATACCCTTTGCTCAGTAAACTTGATGTTTTAATTATCTCATGAGATGGGTACTTATTTAATCATTTAATGTTTCACTTAAAAGTTATATAAATGGGTACCCTTGAGGGTAATATTAGGTGATTAATAATTTTATGCCTACAATTAAGGCTGGGCTTGTACTGTTTGCAAAATATTTACAATTAGTTATATTTCCTAAACTTCATTTAAAAAATCTAAACTAAGCCTAGTTCACTGCTAAGCCCTTAAGAATTATGTGTAGATAAATTCAATATTTTTTAGGGGGGTGTCAAATTATATGATATTTTTAATCCTTATCAATGATCATGTCACTCAAACATTAGCTAGGGGTTTTAAATTAGTGAATTATCATCTTACAAAATCTAACCCCTCACCTAGGGATCATTTTAATTTTAATTAACTCCCAAATTATAAATTGGGGGGAATTACAATTATAGCTTTATCGTAGAAAAGTGAGGCATCGGTTTCTACCATTTAGGGTTCGTTTGGGGCAGCTTATTTGGTGTGGTTGTGTTATGAAAAAGCTCCTGAACTNATGGTTTCTACCATTTAGGGTTCGTTTGGGGCAGCTTATTTGGTGTGGTTGTGTTATGAAAAAGCTCCTGAACTGTTTGGGTAAACTGCATTTTTTTAGCTTAGGCGTTTTCATAATGCTAAAAACAACATTTTCACATCGCACCTAACTAGGTGCGGTGACAGCTTTCTGGCAGTGGCCTGCTTTTCCAAAAAAAATAAAAAATTGTAATAGCCACCGCACCTAGCTTATCAGCAGATTATTTTTAATCAACTTATCAGCNACAGTGGCCTGGTTTTTCCAAAAAAAATAAAAAAATTGTAATAGCCACCGCACCTAGCTTATCAGTAGATTATTTTTAATCAACTTATCAACATATTATTCAATAAGTTGCAGATGCCCCAAAAAGACCATTAATCACTTATGTTCATACATCCAAAAGAGTTTATTATGATCAAAACTATCCATTTACTCTTTAATTAATTTTAAATTTTAATTAAGACAAAAATTCAAATTTACAATTTTACCCTTAGGCTTTCCCTCTTCATAACTTATTAAATATAACTCAAATGGGTAAAATAAAATATTAGATTTTCAAATTACAATTNCATATATCCAAAAGAGTTTATTATGATCAAAACTATCTATTTACTCTTTAATTAATCTTAAATTTTAATTAAGACAAAAGTTCAAAATTACAATTTTAGCCTTAGGGTTTTCCTCTTCATAACTTATTAAATATAACTCAAATGGGTAAAATAAAATATTAGATTTTCAAATTACAATTTTACCCTTAGTATTTATCAAAACTACCAACTTGGAAATTATTATAGTACCCCACTAATGGGTAAAATAAAATATTAGAGGAGAAAATGTGAATTTTCAAAATTTAATTTAATTTAAATAACTATTTTATTCAATAAAATGGGTTTTCAAAGTTAATTCATTTAATCAATCAAAATCATATTATCTGTCCTTAGAAAAATTATTAGAGGTTCACCTAGGTTAGAGGACCAATATGACCAATTTTCATGATTTTTCAAGCTATATTTTAATTATTAGATTTATTTAATAGCTTTGAATATTAATTAAATACAAAATATTATTTATGTTGAAAATTATTTTTTATATATTTATTAAATGTCTCTGAGTCCAAGGAACCTAAAGAAGCAAATTTCATATTTTTGTAATTTTTATTTTATTTGTTGTACTTATTTTAATGCAAAATTATGGAAAATTCATTTTTAAGCCTTTAAAAATTTATAACTTTATTTTGAAAATTAGGAAAAATATTTTAATTGCTCCAAAGTGATCAAAAAACTAATTGTGACATTTTGGTGCAATTTTCAATTTTAGTGACTTTTTTTATTTTTTAATAATTTTAATTATGTAAAATTTAAAATATATCTTAAAAATCAAATATTTATTTTAATTTCAATTTTATTTTTCTTAAGTATCTTGANAAAGTGATAAAAAAACTAATTGTGACATTTTGGTGCAATTTTCAATTTTAGTGACTTTTTTTTATTTTTTAATAATTTTAATTATTTAAAATTTAAAATATATCTTAAAAATCAAATATTTATTTTAATTTCAATTTTATTTTTCTTAAGTATCTTGATTACAAGGAACTAAAAAAACCACTTCTTATAACTTTTCGTCTTTTAATTTAATTTATGTAATTATTTTAGTGCAAATATCAAATTTAGCTTAAAAAATCAATTTTATTGGGTAAATTATTTCAAAATAATTTCAAATTTTTATAGTGAGTCAATGTGACTATTTTTTATAGTGTGGAGTAATTTTTGTTAATTTTTTAATATTATTTTATTTATTTTAATTTTAGTGAGTTTTTAGGATTTAATTAACTATAGNAAATTTTAGTGGGTAAATTATTTCAAAATAATTTCAAATTTTTATAGGGAGTCAATGTGACTATTTTTTATAGTGTGGGGTAATTTTTGTTAATTTTTTAATATTATTTTATTTATTTTAATTTTAGTGAATTTTTATGATTTAATTAACTATAGTAATTTACATAAATATTAAAACTTGATTTATATTTTTCCTAAGATTCTCTGGTCACAGAGAACCTACTAAAACAGATTTTATATTTTTTTTATTTATATTTTAATTTTTATAAACTTTTTAAAGAAAGAGAGGTGATTTATTATGAAAATTAGGGCTTCCACACTTAGAGGTGTTCCTTGACTTTGAAAAAATCAGAGAACACACCTAAGAAGAGGAAGTTTNGGAACCTACTAAAACAGATTATATATTTTTTTTGATTTATATTTTAATTTTTATAAAATTTTTAAATAAAGAGAGGTGATTTATTATGAAAATTAGGGCTTCCACACTTAGAGGTGTTCCTTGACTTTTAAAAAATCAGAGAACACACCTAAGAAGAGGAAGTTTAAACCCTAAAAATATCAAGCTATGATGATTAATATGTATTCAATTTAAATTAAATGATTTCATAGGGAATTTAATTAATTAAAAATAAAATATAAGTCAAATAATTTTAGTTTTTTTCACATTGTTCTCCTCTGTTCACTGAGCAACAATGTATTTTTCTTTTATTTTTATGATTTTTCTATGCAAAGATAAGAATTTTTTAAATTCTAGGAATTAAATAAATCCTAAAACCCTATTTTCCTACTTATCCAGCTCAGTCGCCGTGTCATCCTCATCTTCTCGAAAACTCCATGATCTTAAAATTATAGATGTGTAAAATTAATAAAGTTGACTCCGTTTTGAGCGACGCCAAAAACTTAATTCATTATTTATGAATAAGAAATTGAAGCAATTTATGTTAGGATTCTACGCAAGTATACTTATCATTATTAAGTAATGCAGGACTTTCTGTTTTAGCCCCAAATATCGATCCCACGAAGAAGGTGTAAATTCATAATGAAAATTTAAATCAAGAAATTCACAACAATAAAAAAAATTACTACACTAATTTTAAATGTTTAGGGTGCTATCAGAATTAAATTACCAACTACTAATGAAACTGTAAAAGCAATAACTACTAAATTATATTTTTGTGATGAAGTTATCCAATATAAGAAAACATCTTTCCCACTACAATGAGTTCTTGGTTAAATGAGAGAGATAAATAGTTTTACTATGTTTTGTGCCAAATAAGAACAATTTTAATTCTCTATCCTCTGTCAAGTGTTATAGAGAATCGTTGACTAATCTTAGGCTTATTCTCTAAATCCATGGTTAGGCTGGGAGGATACTGACTCTCACTCTAAAGCACCCACTTCCCTTCACCTGAAGGCTAACTCTCTCTTTAGTTCTTAAACACTAAGACCAAATTCAGGAATTCAGTCTGTCACTCTAGAATTTGAATTTTTTCGCCCAGTAATTTATACTTCCCTATTTATTTGCACTCAATTCCGTGAACAAAATACTCCTTCATGAAATCGAATGCGATTCTCACTTTGTTATGAAACTCATACTTAAATTCTCGGATAGTATGTTTCACAATAGATGTTAACATTTCAATTGGGAAAATCGAAAAGTAAATTAAGAACGAAGTGAAAAAATCATTACAAGTTAATTTATATTTTAAAATTGGCACATCCAAGTTACCTCTTCATTTCACCATATCTCAGAGTAGGGAGAAAGACAAAGAAAACTACTGAGAAAGATACAACAACATACGAATTTCATAAATAAAAAAAATTTCATACAACAATAATAAACAAACACCACTTATCTTTTACTCTTCCTCAAAGAAAATCCCTTGTAGCTCCTCTTGGACTCTTTCTCTCTTTACAAGACTCTTAATTCTCTCATCAAAAATGTAGGGAAGAAGAAATCTCCCACTTCTGTCCCTGTCAAACAACGCTTAGGAGAAATCACACTTAGACTCACCACACTACACAATACACACAATGTAACACTAAAAAAAACTCAATGACACACTAGCAGACTCTTTTTCTGATCAATTTATGCTTTAAATAGAGCATAATGTCAGTTTTTTAAGAGGTGTATCAAATAACTCTTCAAAAAGCATCCAAATTTATCAAATCTTCTAGAATTTTGTCCTGCACNTATTGATCCCACGAAGAAGGTGTAAATTCATAATGGAAATTTAAATCAGGAAATTGACAACAATAAAAAAATTACTACACTAATTTTAAATGTTTATGGTGCTATCAGAATTAAATTACCAACTACTAATGAAACTGTAAAAACAATAACTACTAAATTATATTTTTGTGATGAAGTTATCCAATATAAGAAAACATCTTTCCCACTACAATGAGTTCTTGGTTAAATGAGAGAGATAAATGGTTTTACTATGTTTTGTGCCAAATAAGAATAATTTTAATTCTCTATCCTCTGTCAAGTGTTATAGAGAATCGTTGACTAATCTTAGGCTTATTCTCTAAATCCATGGTTAGGCTGGGAGGATACTGGCTCTCACTCTAAAACTCCCACTTCCCTTCACCTGAAGGCTAACTCTCTCTTTAGTTCTTAAACACTAAGATCAAATTCAGGAATTCAGTCTGTCACTCTAGAATCTGAATTTTTTCGCCCAGTAATTTATACTTCCCTATTTATTTGCACTCAATTCCATGAATGAAATACTCCTTCATGAAATCGAATGTGATTCTCACTTTGTTATGAAACTCATACTTAAATTCTCGGATAGTATGTTTCACAATAGATGTTAACATTTCAATTGGAAAAATCGAAAAGTAAATTAAGAACGAAGTGAAAAAATCATTACAAGTTTATTTATATTTTAAAATTGGCACATTCAAGTTACCTCTTCATTTCACCATATCTCAGAGTAGGGAGAAAGGAAAAGAAAACTACTCAGACCTTATGAGAAAGATACAACAACATACGAATTTCATAAATAAAAAAAATTTCATACAACAATAATAAACAAACACCACTTATCCTTTACTCTTCCTCAAAGAAAATTCCTTGTAGCTCCTCTTGGACTCTTTCTCTCTTTACAAGACTCTTAATTCTCTCTTCAAAAATGTAGGAAAGAAGAAATCTCCCACTTCTGTCCCTGTCAAACAACTCTTAGGAGAAATCACACTTAGACTCACCACACTACACAATACACACAATGGAACACTAAAAAAAACTCAATGACATACTAGCGGACTCTTTTTCTGATCAATTTATGCTTTAAATAGAGCATAATGTGAGTTTCTTAAGAGGTGTATCAAATAACTCTTCAAAAAGCATCCAAATTTATCAAATCTTCTAGAATTTTGTCTTGCACCGACTTCAGGGTTGTCAGCGCACGTGGCCCGAAATTAAATGGGTGCTCTCTGTCAAATTGTATTGGTGGTGCCCTCGCTATTCTGGACTCCTTCCTTCATGCTAGTGTCATTGGTCCATGCTGGCGCCGTTGGTGTCCATGCTGGCGCCGTCAGCGTCGAGTTTTTCTCTCCAAAACGTCATTTTGACTTCAAATTCCATTCTTTTGCTTCAAGTGCTAAAAATCATCAATCTACAATAAAACATGAAAAATACCTTTCTTTAAAGCTCAATATTAGAAAAAATGAGTATAAAATATAGGTCTAAAAATACATATATTTTTGGTGCATCAAAATCCCCCAAGCTTAAATATTATTTATCTTCAAGTAACTCATTTACTACATAAAAATATGACTTATAGTAAAAAGTTTAGCTTATAGATTTCTATATTTTATAAGAAGATATAGCAGTCAAGTATAATAGCATAACTTAAGAAAAATTTATAATAACTCAAGTTAATACTAATTTATAAGAATATATAGCAGTCAAGTATAAGATTTCTGATTCTCTAATCTTTTCAAGGAAAATTAGAAATTGTAATTTTAAAGCCACTTAGAATATCCATATGAGAAAGAACTTCATAAAAACTTTACTAGTAAATATGCTAACACTTAAATACAAATTTAGAGAATGTAGCTAAGCCTTCTTCCTTAAGTTGAATCAAGTGAAGCCAATTTTTGATTAGGCATCTCCTCAAGCTTCTCCTTACATATTTTTCTTTTCTTTTCTTGCTCTTTTTTTTCTTTTGCTTTTTTCTTTTTTTTTCTTTTTCATGTAAGGATTACTATATTTGAGTAGCCTTTAATAATTTTGAAATTCACCATCCTTTTCTTAAAGTTAAAAAAACATTTCACATTCCTCCACTTTTTAAATTCATCTTAGCATTGAAGATTTTTTTATAAAGTTTTTATCTTTTCTTTTTACATGAAACTCTAAGATTCTCAATACTTCAAAAATTCAAACTCCTTTACTTAAAATGGAAAAACATAGTCTTATTCTCTTATACAAAATAACGTTAAGTTGATTGGTGCAAAATATGCACTGACACTTAAGCGCCAGATCCGACACTTAAGCACGACAGTTTAATCACATGTAAAAATTTCGATTTCGAAAAGGTATAACTGCAATTTAGTTGGAATAAATGTTTCTTGGCAATTTCTAGTTGTGTCTAGAAGTTATGAGGGGGAATTAGGCCTATAAATAGAAGGAGTTTGTGAAGGAATTTCACCCCGAATTATTTTTAGCTTTAAAATTCTAAGAAAGAGAGAGAATTAGAGAAATGTCTTCATGGGAGATGGATTTGAAGAAGAAGGAAGAGGCCATGAAGAAGAAGTTCATTAGTCAAAGTGCACATGAGATGTCTAACGGTTTCTTAGGCGTTAGTATTGAAGGGATATCTGGGAAGATCAACAAGATGGAGAATACTATATCTGTATTAGAGACTAAGGTGCTTGAATTGCATGCTCATCTAGAACATATTGCGTGGCAAATTAGGATGCAATTCAACCATACTAGTTATATAGAGGAAGCGGATAAGACGATGTTCATTAAGCAAAAGGGGATCAAAGATGATAGTATTAGAGCTCGTCACCAACATCCGTTTTATTAACTCTATAATCCTGGAAAGAATACTGAAACACAAGAATTCATTCCTTCTAATGAAGAGTGGCATTAAGTTAAGTGTTATAAATTATGTGTTTGGAGTCATGTTTTTAATTGTGTTAGTGTTTATGTATTGTGTTTAGTGTTTGTGTCACTTATGTGTTTAATTATAAAATGTGTGTTAAGTGTTTTGTACTTAGGAAAATTTTTTCATCCAAGACTAGTTGGAAAGAGAATTAAGTGTTTAACTGTATTTTTACTCGTTTGTGAATTAATATAAGTTTGTTTGTGTAAAATTTTGTATTATTTTAGCCTTGAATTGAAATAGTTATTAAAGAGAATATTGAGATAGAGGAGAGTTATAGGAAGTAAAAATAGACATTTTAAGTGCTATGAGACCATTTAGGGGTGGTTTACTTAAACTAATAGTGCATTTTACTTAGAATTAAAAATTTCAAAAATTGTGCACTGGAGCCTAAGCGCCTCATCTCGTGCTTTAGCGCGAGCCAACCCGAGAGGTAGGCGCCTAAGTGCCACTTATCGCGCTTAAGCGCCGATTCATGAAAACCGGTTTGTGAAAGGTTAAAAGTGAATTTTAAGCACAAAAATACCATTTTTTGCACATCCTATCATCTTCCCCAACTCAAAATCGTGATTTTAAGGGCTAGGGCAAGAGGAATTTGAAGATTTCTTGGTGGAATTGAGTAAGATTTGCTAGATCCAAGTTCTTTAAGATAAGAGCTTTACTTCTATGCAAAAATTTTGGATTTTCACCATATATTTTGAGCATATTTGGAAGATTTTGAAAATTTACTATTCATGGTGAAAAGTGAAGAAAAATCTATGGAAATTGCTTGGGAAGTTTAGTTAGTGCTTTTGAAAGTTTAGTTTAGTGATTTAAACTTGATTTTTAAAGTTATTTTCAGAATTTATCAAATTTTTAGAATGACACCAAGAATGAAAAGAAGTAGAGGAAAGAGCCCATTCGATTCAAGCAAGTTTGTTAGTTTGAAAGCTCAGGATCGATATAGTGATGCTCTACAGTTATGAAAATAGATTCAGGGGCGATGTTTCAAAAGTCCAGGTGGAGAAGTAGAAGATCTGATAGTCCACCGACAGTGGGAACAATTCTGTTGTTTCTCTACCATCGCAGTGATTTCTGTTGTGAGGGAGTTTTATGCAAATCACCCAGAGGCGTAAGACGATCGAGTTATGGTTAGAGGGAAGTTGGTACGTTTTACTCCAGAGGTAATCAAATTATTTTACCATTTACCACCAGAGACTTTATGTTCTTATGCGAATTATAGTCCTTATGAAGTGGAGTTAGACGAGATTATTTCATATTTAACTATTGGGAGAGGATTTTGGAAGATAACCAATGAAAGGAGAGAAATTTTCTGACTTCAAAGTTATGTGCGACTTCAAAGTTATGTGCAACTTCAAAGGCCTGACACTATTTCATTTATGCTCGTCTGCTTCCGACCAATCAGCTCAGTGATGTTACCAGAGAGAGTGCAACGTTGAACTATTGTGTTCAAGAGGGAAAGCCCATCAACATAGGGGCTTTGATCTATCACACTATCATCAGTTCAACTGCTGCTACTACTACTACAGGTATGAGATTTGCTTTGATGATATTTTCGTTATGCGAGTAGGCTGGAGTGAAGTGTGATAGTTGGGAGGAAGTTCTGTTTCCTCTAAAGCCCATTACGAAGGTGAATGTGAAGACTTATTTTGAGCATTTAATTTTTGGCTGGAGAGGAGGATTTTCCAGAAGTTATGGATTAGAGACGTCTGCTGCATCTACCTTTGTTACATCTTCATCACGACCATCTACTTCTCGTGCTTCTAAATCTAGAGGTGATACCAAGACTCAGGATGAGTTATTACAAAATATGATGGACAATATCAATTTTATCGCTGATAAGGTACCAAATTTAGAGTGTTTTGCAGATCATACAAATAGTTATAATAGAAGGAAAAGTGATTATGAATAGAAATTCCACTCATCTTTGGAGAGCCTGATTAGAAGTGAACCGAGTGTAATTTCCTCCATATCCTCGATATCCTGATTATGAACCTGTAGAAAAATGGTACAATGGTGATTCTGAGGATGAAGAGTAGAGCTGAGAGATTCATTTTATGGTTGTANCAATATGAAGAGAAATTCCACTCATCTTTGGATAGCCTGATTAGAGGTGAACCAGGAGTGTAATTTCCTCCATATCCCCGATATCCTGATTATGACCCTGCAGAAAAATGGTACAGTGGTGATTCTGGGATGAAGAGTAGAGCTGAGAGATTCATTTTATGGTTGTAATATGATGTAAACTATGTGGTCCTGCTACATTTGCATCTGTGTGTTGTTTTGGGACTATGTTTTATATTGTGTTTTGAATTTTTATGTTCTGTTGTTGTTGTGATTGTTGGGTTAGATAGTATTTCATTTTATTTTTAAATTTCAAGGTAGTAGCTGTTGTTTTATGTTTAGTGTTGTGATTTAGTTAGTTCATAACTTGACTTAATTTCATATTTGTTATAATGTAGAAAGTCTTGCTAGCTTAGATCTTAAAAATCAAATTCAAAAACTGTTGCCCTGTATTTATCTTTTGTCATGTCAGTGTGTTGTTTGGTTTTATACCACTATTAACAAGTCTATTGAATCTCTACATGTTAAAATAATATGAAAATATAGAAAATTTGATAAAAAATTAATTTTACTCCTATCTTTAGTTTTATACTTGTATAATTATGATGTTAAAATTCCTGTTAGCATGTNCCTGTTGTTTTGTGTTTAGTGTTGTGATTTAGTTAGTTCAGAACTTGACTTAATTTCATATTTGTTATAATGTAGAAAGTCTTGCTAGCTTAGATCTTAAACATGAAATTCAAAAACTGTTGCCCTGTATTTATCTTTTGTCATGTCAGTGTGTTGTTTGCTTTTATACCACTATTAACAAGTCTATTGAATCTCTACATGTTAAAATAATATGAAAATATAGAAAATTTGATAAAAATTAATTTTACTCCTATCTTTAGTTTTATACTTGTATAATTATGATGTTAAAATTCCTGTTAGCATGTTACTTTTAAATTTTCATTCCTACTTATATATATCTAATGCTAAACTATTTAATTTGTTAAAAATTTAAGTTTGGGGGGTGGGGGGATGAAAAACATTTTCAAAACTGGAATTTTATTTTTTTCTTAATCTACTACAAGTGAAGTTGATTTTAAAAGAAAATTTGATTACGTATATGAAGTTATATTAGGGAAGTAAAATTTGACTTTAGAAATGAGTAAGAAAATTTACTTAAATTTTTATGTAATGAACATAAACTTAAAGTTAAAAATTTTTAGTATAGAAAATGATTAAAATAAGTGACTATCTTTAGTAGGAAAAATTATCTGTTTAAAAAATTTTGATAATTTAGACTTTTAATTTTAATACTTAAATTTTCTTTATTAAAATGATTTTCAAAACTATTATTATATCTATAAGTNGCATCTGTGTGTTATTTTGGACTATGATTTATGTTGTGTTTTGAATCTTTATGTTATGTTGTTGTTGTGATTGTTGTGTTAGATAGTATTTTGTTTTTAAATTTTAGGGTAGTAGTTGTTGTTTAGTTTAGTACTGTGATTTAGTTAGTTTAGAACTTAACTTAAATTCATATCTGTTATAAAGTAGAAAGTATTGTTAGCTTAGATCTTAAACTTAAAATTAAGAAACTGCTATTCTGTATTTTTCTTTTACCATGTTAGTGTATTTTTTGCTTTTACACCCATAGTTTAAAAGTCTATTGAATCTCTACATGTTAAACTAAAATGAAAATATAGAAAATTTGATCAAAATTTAATTGTACTCTTGTCTTTAGTTTTATACTTATATAATTAGGATGTTAAAATTCATGTTAGGATGTTATTTCAATTTTCATTTCCTGCTTATATAATTATCTGATGCTAAAAATTTTAATTTGTTAAAAATTTAAGTTTGGGGGATGAAAAACATTTTCAAAACTGGAATTTTATTTGTTCTGAAATGTACTACAAGTGAATTTGATTTTAAAAGAAAAATTGATTATGAATATGAAGTTATATTAGGGAAGTAAAATTTGATTTTAGAAATGAGTAAGAAAATTTAGTTAATTTTTAAGTAATGAAGAAAAAACTTTAAGTTAAACATTTTTAGTATAGAAAATGATTAATATAAGTTACTATCTTTAGAAAGAAATATTGTATTTTTGAAAAATTCAGATAATTTAGACCTTTATTTTTAATACTTAAATTTCTTTTATTAAAATGAGTTTCAAAACTATTATTATATCTATAAGTAAAAGTTTTATATCAAGGCTTTACTTTAGGAAAGGAGAAGTGGAATCCAAAATCATTAAAGGTCTATCCATATATAGTAATCCTTGCCTGAAAAATTAAAAAAAAGAAAAGAAAATAAAAAAAGAAAAGGAAAAGAAAAGAAAAAGAAAAGAAAAAAAGTAAAGAAAAAAAAAAGAAATATAAGGGAGGAGAAGCTTGAGGATTAGTGCCTAATCAAAAATTGGTTCTACATTTGATCTTTTTGAAGTATAAGACTTGATAAAATCCTAAGCTTATAAATATAATATAGCAAGTAAAATTATTTTTAATAAAAATTTTTAAGTAGAGAAAATAAAAGAAATTACAAAATTTTTGAATTAGATAATAACTCAAATTTTCATAGTTCTTAACATTAATAAGTTTAAAATCTAAATTTAGAGAACCTTTCAATATTTTTGAAATAGATAGAAACTCATATTTTTATAGATCTTAACATTAAAAATTTTTAAACTTTAAGTTGGTCTCATTTACTAATTATTTTTTTTAAATTGAACTAGTATATTTCTAAATCTAAATTTTAGAAACTCCTAAATAAACTCATATACATATCATACATATTTGGTTTTTAAATATTGAAGTGTCACTTGAGAACAAGTAACATTTTAAGTTTGGGGGATTTTGATACACCTAAAAAATATTTTTTACCTATTTTTGAGACATTATGCTTTAATGGAAGGTATTTTTGTATTTTTCTTGCAGATATAAGTAAAAATGGAAAAAATGCTTAAAGGAGTGAAAAATGATCAAATTTGGAGCAAAAATGTGAAAAATTGTGCAAAAGAGTTTTGGCGCCTAAGCGCCAAATCCGACGCTTAAGCATCGGTTAAATAGAGAAGGCCGCTCCTAAGCGCCGAGACCCCGCGCTTAAGCACCAGTGGCAACTATTAGATGAGTAAAATCAGTTTTCAAATTTTGAAGAGGTTTTTGAGACACCCATTGACTTAATAGGTGGTTGTAACCACCATGGTCAAAAATTATTATGAAAGGATGCATCTCTTGGGCAAAAACATTGAATCAAGACACATTTTGAAGAGATCCCAAGACACCTCTTAGCAAACTACAAAAGAAAGAAGAGAGGACTTAGAAAAGAGTCTTGAAAATATTGACAAGTTTTGAAAGTTTTTTTCTAGGGAGTTAGTTCTGAGAGATTTTTAGAAATCACTTTTTATTTACTTTATCCTTTTTTGTTATTTTGTTTTGAGTGATTGTAAAAGAGAAGAGTTCAAAGGGAACGTCAAGAGTTTGGTAGAGGACTTGAGATAAGTTTTTATCTTTTTGTTTTAGACTATTTTTGTTTTTAATTGAGACTTGTTGTTGGTTTGACAATGATTTCTTCTTTAAACTAAAGTGTGGTTTTGTTTTCTCCATGAATTCTGAGTAGTTTTCTTTATCTTTCTTCTTAAAATGATAAGTAATTAAGTTTTGGATGGAAGTTGTGGAGATTATTGAACTTTAATGTTGGAAGAAGTTGTGATGATTTAAATTTACGCACTTCATTTACTTATTGATTTGGCCAACCCAAATGTTAAAATTTGTTGTGAGAATATGTAAGAACCGGGATGGTATTGTCTCAGTCAACAATTGGAAAGAATTACATGAGGTTGTATGAATGAGAATGTAGTTCATATGATTTAGTGCAAATATATAGGAAAATATTCATTCATGGTGTAGAGTTAGAGGACTTTAAAGTGATAGGTTAAATCCCCCAACTTGGTTTATTATTTTAAGTTCTTATACGAGAATGTTAGCCCCAAGGTGGAGGGAATCAAGGTAACTCTAGAGTGAGAGCTAGTATCTTCCCTGCCTAGCCGGTCATCAGAACTATTCAAACTTTAAATTATCTAATGTTCTTTATAACATCTCTAATAAGGGTAAAGAATATTATTGCTCCTATTTGGCACAACACAATTTTCATACTTCCACAACATAATTCATGTACTTATTACTGATTCATGATAAGAAGAAAGATAATTTCATATTAAATACTTTTCTTCTACAAAAACTTTAGTTATCTTTTTAGCGTTTTGTTTAAATGTCAAAAATATTTTAATTTTCAATTCCTAAAAAAATTATTTTTAGTTTAAGTAATTCTCTTTTTAAAATAGGAAAAACTTTCTAAAAAGTGCATATTGCATAATCTTCCCTGCGGGTTCGATATTCAAGTCTTAATCAAAAAGTCATATATTACTTGATAACAATATGTATACTTATTTTAAATTCTTATTTGTGTCCCAATATAAATATATGATATACTTATTTTAAATTCATATATTACTTGATTTTAAAGTTTGAATATACTTATTTTAAATTCATTTATTACTTGATTTTAAATTCATATACTTATTTTAAAGTTTGAATAGTTCTGAAGACCGGCTAGGCAGGGAAGATACTAGCTCTCACTCTAGACTCCCTTGATTCCCTCCACCTGGGGGCTAACATCTTGTATCAAAACCTAAAACAATAAACCAAACATCGATTCCCTCCACCTGGGGGCTAACATCTCGTATCAGATTGGCCAAATCGAGAAGTAAATCTCCACCTAAGGGCTAACATTCTCGTATCAGAACTTAAAACAATAAACCAAGTTAAGGGCTTTAACCTGTCACTTTAAAGTCCTCTAACTCTACACCTATCAATGAATATTTTCCTATTTATTTGCACTCAATCATATGAACTACATTCTCATTCATACAACCTCATGTGATTCTTTCCAATTATTAACTGAGATAATACCAGTTCGATTCTTATATGCTCTCGCAACAAATTTCAACATCTGGATTGGCCAAATGAAAAAGTAAATGAAGTGCATGGATTTAAATCATCACAACTTCTTCCAACATTAAAGATCAATACNACTCTCCAAAACTTCCATCCAAACTCTAATTACTTATCATTTTAAGGAGAAAGATAAAAAAAACTACTCATAATCCATGGAGAAAACAAAACCACGCTTTACTTTAAAAGTAAAAATCATTGTCAAACCAACAAGAAGTCTCGATTAAAACCAAAAGTAGTTTAAAAANAATCCTATCATTTTAAGAAGAAAGATAGAAAAACTACTCAGAATCCATGGAGAAAATAAAACCACACTTTAGTTTAAAAGAAGAAATCATTGTCAAACAACAACAGTCTTGATTAAACCAAAAGTAGTCTAAAACAAAATAATAAAAACTTATCTCAAGTCCTCCACCAAACTCTTGAAATTCCTTNCACCAAAATCTTGAAGTTCCTTTGAATTTTTTCTCTTTTACAACACTCTTAACTCTCAAAATAAAACTAAAAACAAAAGGAAAAAAGTAAATTTTGTGGTGCTTGAATCTCTCCACAAGATTCTCCATGATCTTCTTCTCAGGAATCCAACACTCTCTCCCTCTTCAAGCACCCATCATCAAGTGTAAAAACTCCCTTATTTTACATTTTTGTAAAAACTTACTATCATGTAAATGACACTTTTTACATTTTTTGTTTCATGTGCACTATGGTTGAGAAATGTGGTTGTGTATGTTTTAAATTGATCTCAACAATATTTTTGGATGTAAATACCCGTTAAAAGGAAAAATTAATGTTATTTATAAATAAATGTAGTCTTTTACTTTAACAAATTATTTACTCAAATTTAGGAAGATCTCCAAATTTGTTAAAAAAATGTATAGTTAAAATATTTTGAGCTGAACAAAAAATATTTTATTGATAACTAATACAGTTCAGTCAAACAGTAAACTTCATATGAAATATAATACATCAATAAACTACATTAAAAAAGTCAGAAATCATTAATTAAAGGAAAATTGGACATTCAAAACCTTCACAAAGAATCATGCTCAACCAGATATAATAATTCTTAGACAAACATAGTAATATATATATATATATATATATATATATATNCGAAAGGAAAACTGGAATTCAAAATCATTAAAGAGCTATCCAGATATAGTAATCCTTGCCTGAAAAAGAAGAAGAAAAAGAAGAAGAAAAGGAAAAAAAATGAAAAGAAAGGAAAAAGAAAAGAAACAGAAAAGAAGTGTAAGGGAGGAGAAGCTTGAGGATTTNATGAAAAGAAAGGAAAAAGAAAAGAAACAGAAAAGAAGTGTAAGGGAGGAGAAGCTTGAGGATTTGTGCCTAATCAAAAATTGGTTCTACATTTGATCTTTTTAAAGTATAAGACTTCATAAAATCTTAAGCTTATAAATATAATATAGTAAGTAAAATTATTTTTTAATAAAAATTTTTTAAGTAGAGAGAATAAAAGAACTAAATTTTAAATTTAGAGAACTTACAATATTTTTGAATTACATAGAAACTCATATTTTCATAGTTCTTAACATTAAAAATTTTAAAACTTTAAGTTAGTCTCATTTACTAATTATATTTTCTAAGTTGGACTACTATATTTCTAAATCTAAGATTAAGTAACTCCTAAAGAAACTCATATTCATATCATATATATTTGGTTTTTAAAGATTGAATTATCACTTGAGGACAAGTAACATTTTAAGTTTGGGGGATTTTGATATACCTAAAGTATATAGTGTTTTTAGACACATTTTTATACCTATTTTTGAAATATTGCGCTTTATGGTAGGTATTTTTGTGTTTTCTTGCANTAGACACATTTTTATACCTATTTTTGAAATATTGCGCTTTATGGTAGGTATTTTTGTGTTTTCTTGCAGATACAAGTAAAAAAGCAGAAAATGCTTAAAGGAGTTAAAAAGGATCAAATTTGGAGCAAAAAGTTGAAACATTATGCAAAAGAGTTTTGACACCTAAGCACCACATCCTGTGCTTACGCACCGGTTAAACAGAGAAGGCCGTGCCTAAGCGCCGAGACCCTGCCCTTAAGCGCCAANGATCCTGTGCTTACGCACCGGTTAAACAGAGAAGGCCGTGCCTAAGCGCCGAGACCCTGCCCTTAAGCGCCAANATAAGTTGGTCTGATTTACTAATTAATTTTTCTAAATTGGACTACTATATTTCTAAATCTAAATTTTAGTAACTCATAAAGAAAGTCATATACATATCATACATACTTGGTTTTTAAAGATTGAAGTGTCACTTGAGGACAAGTAACATTTTAAGTTTGGAGGATTTTGATATACACCTAAAATATAGTATTTTTAGACGTGTTTTAATGCCTAAAATATATAGTGTTTTTAGACACATTTTTATACCTATTTTTGAGAATATGATACACCTAAAATATATAGTGTTTTTAGACACATTTTTATACCTATTTTTGAGATATTGTATTTTGATATACACCTAAAATATAGTATTTTTAGACAATACACCTAAAATATATAGTATTTTTAGACACATTTTTATACCTATTTTTGAGATATTGTGCTTTAATGGAATTATTTTTGTGCAAACTGATACACCTAAATTATATTATGTTTTAGACACATTTTTATACCTATTTTTGAGATATTGCGCTTTAATGGAAGATATTTGTGTGTTTTGCAGATGCAAGTAAAAATGAAAAAAAATGCCTAAAGGAGTGAAGAAGGATCAAATTTGGAGCAAATAGGTGAACAATTGTGCAAAAGTGTTTTGGCGCCTAAGCACCAGATCCGACGCTTAAGCGCCGGTTAAACAGAGAAGGCCACACCTAAGAGCCGAGAGCCCGCTCTTAAGCGCCAGTGGCAGTTACTAGACGAGTAAAATCGATTTTCACGAATTTTGAAGAGGTTTTTGAGGTACCAATTGGCTTAATAGGTAGTTGTAACCATCATGGACGAAAATTATCATGAAAGGATGCATTTCTTGGGCAAATACATCGAATCAAGACACATTTTGAAGAGATCCCAAGACATCTCTTGGAAAATTATAAAAAAAGAAGAGAGGACTTAAAAAAGAGTCCTGAAAATATTGTCAAGTTTTAAAAGTTCTTTTCAGGGGAGTTAGTTCGGAGAGATTTTCAGGAACAACTTTTTATTTACTTTATCCTTCTTATTATTTTGTTTGTAGTGATTGTAAAAGAGAAGATATTCGAAGGAACTTCAAGAGTTTGGTAGAGGACTTAAGATAAGTTTTTATCTTTTTGTTTTATACTGCTTTTGGTTTTAATCGAGACTTGTAGTTGCTTTGACAATGATTTCTTCTTTTAAACTAAAGTGCGATTTTGTTTTCTCCATGGATTATGAGTATTTTCTTTATCTTTCTTCTTAAAATGATAAGTAATTAAGTTTTGGATGGAAGTTGTAGAGAGTTTTGATCTTTAATGTTGGAAGAAGTTGTGATGATTTAAATCCATGCACTTCATTTACTTCTTGATTTGGCCAATCCAGATGTTAAAATTTGTTGTGAGAACATGTAAGAACTGGGCTGGTATTGTCTCCACCGATACTTTGTATTTTTATGTGAGATAAATTATATATATAAAGTTGGATTCTAGTTGTAGATAAATTATATATATATATATATATATATATATATCTGAAGTTGGATTCTATGCAACTACTACAAATGATACAACATCACTCACAAATTCCATGGCAGCTTATGCAACTAAACAAGAAGATCAGAAATACATCCTCAAAAGCTCAAATCCTATGGAGTTGCATTCCAAGAGAGGGCAACCGACCATCTAATTGGCTGGCCAAATCAGGCAACTCCTATGGCTTAGTTTATTGTTGTAATCTTCCATGTTGGTCCTTAAAATTTTGCTCCATGGTGATTCACTTGATATCCCCTACATCAAATGTTAACTCTATCTACTACTAAATGATTACACACACACACATATACACACACACAGAGATATATATATATATATATATANAAAATATATCCTCAAAAGCTCAATTCCTATGGAGTTGCATTCCAAGAGAGGGCAACCGACCATCTAATTGGCTGGCCAAATCAGGTAACTCCTATGGCTTAGTTTATTGTTGTAATCTTCCATGTTGGTCCTTAAAAGTTTCGCTCCATGGTGATTCACTTGATATCCCCAACATCAAATGTTAACTCTATCTACTACTAAATGATTACACCACACACACACACACACACACACACACACACACACACACACACACACACACACNACTTGAAAAATAACAAAAAAAAGAAAAGAAAGGATTGAAAAGATCCTCAAAGAAAAATAAAAGAAAAATAAAAGAAAAAAAAAATATAAGTGAAGAGAAGCTTGAGGAAGTGCCTAATAAAAAATTGTCTTTATTTGAATCAACTTAAGGAAAAAGCTTTATTACATTTCCTAAACTTATATTGGATTATTAATAACATTATTAGTAAATTTTCATGAAGTTCGTTTTCATATGAATGATCTAAATGTCCTTAATATGACGAATTTCAATTCTTCATAAAATGAATAGAGATTTAGAAAACTCAAATTTGATTACAGACAATTCCTATACTTAGAATTTGAATCTAAGTTATTAAAGCATTTTTCTTAATTTTTGCTATTATATTTATTAAACCAAAGTACAAAAGTTATAAGTTAATATTTATCCTAGTCCATATGCTTTTATGTAATAAAAGTGTCACTTGGGGATAAGTAACATTTAAGTGTGGGGGATTTTGATACACCAAAATAATACACTATCTTAAGTACCTATTTTATGATGTGATTTGGTGATATTGCACTTTAAATAATGGTATTTTTGTGTTTTAGTTGCATGTATATTAGTTTTAGGCATTTGGAGCAAAAATGGCAAAAAGGATGAAATTTGAAGCAAAAAGAGCCAATTTTGGATTCTTACGCATCATGTGCCAGATTGATGCATGATGCGCCAAAATCCAGAGAGCTGGCGCATGATGTGCCAGATCAGCACATGATGCGCCGGGAACGACCTTTTAAAATTAAGGCAGTTCAAGATGAATTTTACATGAATTTTAAAAGGGACACATGTTTTACGAACCCCTTGGCGTGATTCAATGCAGCTAGACACTTTGGAAGGTTCTTTTGTGAAGGGATATGACTGTTAGTTCAAACGACACATCTTTTAAATTAAAAAGAGTTGACTTTTTGAGGGAATTTTAAATTCTTTTCCAAAGGAGGCAGCCCTAGATAAAAGAAAACTTGAAGAGGCAAAAGAGGGGGGGCGAGAAGAGAGGTTTTGGTGTGTGGCATGACTGTTAGAGAGAGAGAAGAGGAGATTTTCTTCTAGGTTTGTAAGAGGAGAAAGAAGGTGAGAGATTTCTTTATCATTATATTTCTAAGAGAGAATTAGGAGTGTTTGTAAAGAGAGGGAGGCTTGGAGAGAGCTTCAAAGGATTTGCTTGGGAAGGATTATGAGATAAGTTATATTTTTATTTATTTATTTTTTTTGTAAACTCGTTTTTAAATATGAAATTTGTGTTTTATTGTATCCATCTCATGAATTCTGAGTAGTCTTCTTTTTCCATATCGCTACTTTGAAGATATGGTTTTGTGAAGAATACATTTTGTTTTCTAAGGTTTTAAATGATAATAATTTGTGAGGATTTGAACTCAAATCTTTACTTACTATTCGATCTGGCCAATTGAAATGTTAAAACTTTTTGGGAGACATATGTTCTTAAATGAGATATGATTTCTAAAACATAGGGAGATTCACAATTGATTTCATGGGAGAGTATGTCATCCATGGGATTGGTTGCAAATAAATAGGGAAATATAATTTTGTTGGATGCAGAGTTGGAGATTTTAAGGTGACAAAGTAAAACCCCCAATTTAGATCAATTAATTATAAACTAATGCAAGATTGTTAGCCCTCTAGGGAGGGATTAGTGGGAGCTCTGGAGGGGCAGCCGGTACCCTCCAAGCCCAACCACGGAATTAGGGACCAAACTCGGGATTAGTCGATCTTCTTTATAGCACTTAGAAGGGGTAAAGAATGGGATTGCTCATATTGAGCACAAAATAGTTTTTATATAAATTTTTAAATGATTCCAATTTCATCAAAAACTGTATACTCACTATAATGGGTAAGGATGCTTTCTTAAATTTAAAATTTTTGTCACAACAAAAACTTTACTTAATTTTCTCAAATTTATTTCTGAAAGTTTAGTATTTAATTTAGTTTAATTTCGAAAATATTACATCTGCATTGTAATTAGCATTCACCTGAATGATGAATTTTCAAATTTTGGAACTTTACTTTTATTTTTTGGTTTTATTTTAAAATAATTTCCATAATTTACATTAGTATTTTTCAACTTCCCCGTGAGATCGTAATCTAGGACTCCATTATAGCCCTTATTACTTGCATGATACGTATACTTGTATTGAAATTCAGGATAAATTTGACATTTTAAAAAAGAGTTTTAAAGGATAGATTATATTTATAAAAAGTGTTTTGTTAGGATTATATTGCATATTTATTATAAATCTACCTGCTTCATGTTTTTGGCATCGTTAAGTGGTGTCAACTTCATAAATATTTGCATATACAAATCTCCCGTGTCATAGATCCTCATGCTGTTGTAGAAGGTTGCCCACGGAGTTAGCTCAAAACTCCTCACCGAAGTAGCAGTCCTAAAGTCTAAGGTTTAAATG
>JXCR01146186.1:239943-320447 GCA_002079205.1 Phalaenopsis hybrid cultivar
CTTTATAACTATTGATAAAAGCCTAAAAACTTAGATGATTCTGATAAATTAATTACATTTGTTAAACTTTTTTCATCACTTTGATGCTATGACAAATTCCATAGAAAGTCCCCTTACATTTGAACACCAAGATGGAAGAACCAAAAATCTACTATTTCAAAATTTAAATTCTCTGAATAGAATTAAGATTCATAACACTACTGCCTTTAACTTGGAATTTCCATCACCTCATTTCTCTAGTGATGAAATTCAAAATAAAATTAGTTATCCAATATATGCACTTGTGTAGGCCTTTCTTTGATTTGTTCTGTAAAATCAATTATGCCAGTTATAATATTTAAGATTGCAAAATTTTAAATTAATTAGATATCAAAACTAAATATAATTTGTGTGATTACAAATAATTTGCTACTACTCCGTCAGCTTATCAAGCATGGACTTCATATGATCTATGTAAGGGAGGAACTAAGACATTTGGTATTCACTCTTTTGACATACTATGATATATGACCATTTTAGGTGCTGCAAGAAGTTGGTCCGACCATGTCCTACATTAAGGGGTGCTTCTAGATGCCCTTTTCCACATTGGTTCCACTGGTTCCTCAAAATTAGTAGTCCTAGTTGCCAATTTGCCACATTGGTTCCACAAGAGTTGTAGTGCATGCATTACTATGTAGTATTTCAGCTAGCAATGGAGTGGAGCGCATGCCTAAGAATTTGGAGTAGCAGCACGATCACATGTTCCCGAGCACTATACACCATGTAGCATACTCATATCACTCAGACATCCTTACTATCCTTTTGTCTTATTTGAGTACATAATGTATGAAATTTTTTCTGATATTCGATTGAGTATTCATGTGACAGCTTTTGACTACCTACGGTGTTTCGACGGACAATATTCATTCGTTTGACATGGAGAAATTGAGAAATGATGAAGGCAATCTGAAATGGGAGAAAGGAGTGCTGGCGATCCGTAGGGTTAGCACTTGTGGGAAAAATGAAAATGAGGGATTCAGGCATTCGTTCAATATATATGATTTTAGACTTTTAAGATGCGAATAAGATGTTTTTCTTATACTCTTTGAGCAATCTTATTTGTATTAGTGTATTCTAAGTGAAATAAAAAATTGCAACATGCTACCTCTGGACAAAGTTATGTACAAATAGAAAATTTATATATTCTGAACAAAAAATGTTGAGGAAACATAAAAAGTCCATCTACAATAGAGTAGTACTCTCTAATTCAAAACTTAAGTCAAAGCTAAATTTCAAAAACATAAATATAAAAAATTATTGAATATTTAAAACGACAACATATTTTATTTAAATATATGGCTTACATTTTCTCCATGTATAGCGCTTTTTCTATTTTTTTATGTAAGATATTAGTAAATAGTATCTTAAAAAACCACAAGGGAGCAATGTGGTGTCAAAGCTCCACCTTAGTAAATTGTCTCTACCTAGAGTGGGGATAATGTTAAATTAGAGTTTTTTTTTTAATTTTTATTTAGTGATATATTATTAAAATAAAAGCCAAGTTTAAATTTTATGCCATTTATTGCATCTTATTGATGAAGAAGATTGTTTAGAACAAAAAAAGAGAACTAAAAACATTGAAAAAATAGGGAATTCTATTTTTAAAGAAGAGCAATAAAAGTGTTATAAAGAATTATTTAAAGCCATAAGAGAGAGACAATGGCTACTGTATAGCATATTTTGATGACCCTTACAACTAAATCAACACGTGCAACATCTCAGTCCTTTACCAATTTTGACTTGCATGAATTGACCTCTCTTCCTGCTCACGAGATTGTCTTCTGCGTTGTCTTCTTTCTGATTTAAGGCGGGCAAGGCTAGAGCATTGCAATGTAGCCACCAAGCATCCTTTTCTAATAGCCATTGTAGCCTCTCTTTCCTCATCACTGCTTTTCTCTTCCTAAACTCTAGCAGCTGGTCCTTCTTTCTTTTTCTCCATAACTACTAAATTCCTTCATTTTTCTTCATAAAACCACATACCTCATTCCTCGATTACATGATAATAAGCATGCCCTTCTTTCTCTTTCTTGCCCTTCTATTATCCTTTATCCACATCAAGTATGTATAATCTTAGTTAGAGTTAATTTTATAGTGACCATCTTATCTATATATTATTTTGCTAATAATAAAATTCTATTTTAGTTCATTAGAAATTGATTATTATGGCATATATTTTTTATAGGAATTATTTATACTATTCATTGATAAGTGGATTGAGAAACTTTATGATTTGGTTTCTAATTAATAACACTATAATGATAATACTAAATTCAATTTACTTTAAATTAAATTATATTTAAATAGCTTGAAAAAAATCTCATTATTTTCATTTAAAGCTTAATATAATTAGGTTTATCTAATTATATTGGTTTTAGGTTAAAATAATCATCTTGGTTGTAGGAACTTTGCGCAAAACAGATTTGGCATTATTTGTTTAACTTTAAATGAATTAGACACTTTTGTGATGTCGCCTCATAATAACTATTATTTTTACGGGAAAAACATATCATTCATTAATAGGTTAGTTTTCTTTATTGTTTTTTTTAGATTCCTAATTATTGTATAGGTCAATTGGTCATAACTTTGTGTTTAACTTATCTTGACATGGTGCATAGTTTTTTTATTATTTACGATGAAGTAGGAGATTAAAAGGAAATACATTCAATGATTTATCAATGTACAAATTTTTGCGTATTATATTAAGTTTTGCAATTTTAGTGTTTAAGCTTTATGTATGTTACATTTGATAATTATCATAGATTTCTTTAAAGTAATAACCATATTCGAAATATCAACAATATCGATCAAATTATTTAAAAAAATTTATATATTTATTTATATGTATAGTGGTATTTAAATAGATAAAATCATTTTGGATTTTGGCTAGTCGAGTTAAGGGAAGGGTTGTCTTGATTTTGAAAATTATGGAAAAGTTATATATAGAATAAAGTACACACACACACACATAGAATAAAAATGGAATAATAGAATTACTATTGATTATTTTATTAATGAGGTCTAACATGGATATATTACATAACTAGATGCAAAATTGATCATCAATTTTGATAATTTACTAAAAGATTAATCATAATTATCATCACATTGGCAATTAGAACAGAGCATCTCATATCACATTTAGTAATAAAATACCAATGAGATCTAATGATAACATGATATCTTTCATTTATTTTGAGGGACCAAGACTTTTTAAGGCTTTAAACTTGGATGACATGGCTTGGTGCATGTAAAAGTTTTAGCTAGCTTAAGAGTAGCATGTTGGGTTTACAATTTTGACAAGAGAATAATGGAGGGAGAATAAAATTTTTGGTTTGGGGGATCATTTTTGTGAACGAGTTATTACATGGTGATGCACAATCATTGGAAGTACAATTAGCTACTAAGGAAATGAGGCTGTAGATGTGATCAGAGAAAGAAGTTGACATTAGGGAGTTAAGGGAAGGCTAGTGACCATTTAATGAGGATGACTGTGGAACACGTGTAGAGAATAGAGAAAAAGAAGCACATGAGGTTGCATGCAGTTATGAAGAGGAAGAATATAACTTGGAATGGGGTGTAAACACTAGTGTAGAAGTGTAGGCTGATGATGGTGAAATAAAAGGAAAGATATTCTTTGTTTTGCAAGGAAAGGTTTGTTCATCAAACAAATATGATAAGAAAGAAAATTTTTGCCATTTTATGGATCTAAGAATTTAGTCGTTATAGATAGTGTTGCAACATGAAGACTCATACATTCAGGTGAGAAGCTAGTTTTTGGAGATAAGATTGATGGAGACATGATTAACTTGTATAATCAATGATTCTCAAATGATTGTAGGAAGGTTTGTTTTCTTAATTGTGAATTTAATGGTGATAAATAATTTTGTATTTGTGGTTAGGAAGGAAATTCAATTTCCAAGATATATCACTATTGTGCGTGCCTACTTGAGAATATAATATAAGATTGTCTATGTAGCTTCTTTTCATTTAAGAGGGTGGGATATATTCCACCCACCTCTTTTATATTCACCTATCGAGCACCCATTCTTTGTTTTTTAAATTTTTACCCATCAAATTATCCATATTAATTCAAATATAGCCCATTTAAAATTTTAAAAATTAAAATAAACAATTTCAGGTATTAATTTTTTTTTTGGCAAAGAAACAAAAGTTTTCATTAACCAGACGAAAGAGTTACAAAACATTAAGGATCCCTCATGTAAGGGAGTTCAAGATTATCCCCATGTAATAAAGAAAAATAGTGGAGGAGATGGAGAATTGCTACAAGTAATATGCTATAAGTTAGCACAACTTTTGGCAAGCTATTCAGTAGGCCTATTACCTTCTTTAACTGTGTGAGTCCATAGGATTAGAAAGCATAGATAAATGTAGAAATATCCTTCACAATAATATTGATGTTCCGATGGATTTGTCAGGAACCAATTAAACACTTCAAAAAAATGAGAAAATTCAATTAAGAAATCAGTTGAGAGCAAAGAAAAATTATTGAACGCTTGAGGGAAACAAAGACAACAATAGATTCGATCATCAAGGTTAATACAAAAATTGAAGGATAACAAAAATATGCCTGCAATCTCCCCTTATGATCTCTGTATATAGCTTCAATACCAGCCCCCTATTTAAAGCTACCATCCATATTGACTTTCACCAATGACTGCTCAAGTTTCCTCCAGTATATCATCTTTGGAATGTGGCATTTTTTGTTAGTAGGATTTGACTGAGCAATATGTAGCTTCTTAGAAACATCATTAAAAAAGTAAGATATAACCTTGGATTATTTAACAACCTTAAATAAACAAGCAAGAATATTGTAGATAAAAGAATTAGGATTCTCCATACTAATGGCATGTTTAATATTGTTCCTAAAAACCCATAAAAATCAGCAAATATTGATAGGCAGTGAGGTAACAATGGGATTGTATTAGGTAGAAGAATGTAGCACAAGAAGCATCAAGCTTTGGTAACCAACAATAGGGACAATAAGACCTTGAAGATCAACATATTTAATCCACACTTGAGAAGCAAATCTGTATCGAAAAAAAATAGTGTGTGATGGATTTCTCCTAGCCATATGAAAATGGGAAATAGAAGGGAGCTGGTTTGTCATTAGTTAGGATCAAGCTATGCATCAACCTCCAATTTAAGAAAGAGATTGAAGGTTTAAGTAAGGTACTCCACGGCCATTTAACTTTAGTAATGAGAGATTGAGAAGTATAAAAGAAGAATATGGTTTTAGAGATAAATTGCCCCAATTTACTTTTTATTATGAATTTTGTTAATCAAAGAGGCATAAAAAATATCTAGCAATTGAAGGAATTTGAGAAGATTCCACATGTGATCAATCTAAATTCAGCCACATTGACTTTGATATACCAATGCCTACTATATAAATTAGTAAGAGGAAAAAAAATTTCAATCATCATACCAAAAACTCATATTACCTTCACCTAAATTTTGTGTAAAGAAAGGTTCATAAGCAACTCTGCACTTTAGAATTTCTTTCTAAGTGGGGGAATCAGTAAACAAAGCATTGACAACCAAAGGATGTGAGTGGGTGCAATATTTAGCTTTCATAAAATTTGCCCACAGGAAATCAATAGCTCTAAACTTGATCCATAATTTGATGAAGTTGATTTTCATATATTCCTCCAACGATCTAAAGCCCAACCCATTTTGATCTACAAGCTTGCAAATTTTGTCCCAACAAAACCAACATATTTTAGTCCCTTTTCCATGTCAAAAGAATTTATTAAACATTCTCTCAATTTTGCTCCTGATAATGAGAGGTGTTTTTTGGAACATGGATTATGTATAAAGGAATGGAGATATAAGCCTTTTAGAAGAGTGACCTACCTTCATCAAAAAGGTAATGATTCTACAAAGACTTAGGCCTATTACAAATTTTTTGAACTACCAGATCAAATGACAAACTTTTTCTTTTATTCTTATACAACAATTTACTCAAGTAGTCAAATGGAAGATCATGTTTGGAGAAGTTAGTTAATATTAAATCCAATTTATTCTAGTAGTGGGAACCTATTTAATCACATAAATATGACACTTGCTTTTGTTGAAATTTATACCAGATGTCTCCTCAAAGTGTTTTATAATGTGCATAATTTCAAAAATAGCTCTTTTACTATCATTGTAAGAGATAATAATATCACCCGAATAGGCTAAATGAGAATTTTGGAAGCCACTCTTATAGGAGTAATAAAGATATTGAAGTTTGCTAAAAATAGCATGAAGAANATGCTAAGCTAAACATTTTACTTCTTATGGATATCAAGTTCCTTAAAATCAACGCTTTGAATCAAGTTTATTATTTCGTGACTGATAGATAAAAAAAAAATTATTTGAGAATCACTAACTTTATTTAACAAATTGTTGTGGCTAGAATTTTTTTTTAAAATTTCGTGTCTTTGTAATGTCGATGGAGTCCTCAATTGCATATGGAGATTCTTAATATTAGTTTAGGGATACTGACACTTCATACTTGAATTTTTTAATCAATTATTATATTTTTTAAATGCCTACTAGTGTTTTAACAATGAGTGTCTTTATAACTATTGATAAAAACCTAGAAACTTAGATGATTCTGATAAATAAATTACATTTGTTAAACTTTTTTTCATCACTTTGATGCTATGACAAATTCCATAGAAAGTCCCCTTACATTTGAACACCAAGATGGAAGANCCATGCTAAGCTGAACATTTTACTTCATATGGATATCAAGTTCCTTAAAATCAATGCTTTGAATGAAGTTTATTATTTTGTGACTGATAGATAAAAAATAAATTTATTTGAGAATCACTAAATTTATTTAACAACATGTTGTGGCTAGAATTTTTTTTTAAATTTCGTGTCTTTGTAATGTCGATGGAGTTCTCAATTGCATATGGAGATTCTTAATATTAATTTAGGGATGCTGACACTTCAAACTTGAATTTTTTAATCAATTATTATATTTTTTAAATGCCTACTAGTGTTTTAAAAATGAGTGTCTTTATAACTATTGATAAAAGCCTAAAAACTTAGATGATTCTGATAAATTAATTACATTTGTTAAACTTTTTTCATCACTTTGATGCTATGACAAATTCCATAGAAAGTCCCCTTACATTTGAACACCAAGATGGAAGAACCAAAAATCTACTATTTCAAAATTTAAATTCTCTGAATAGAATTAAGATTCATAACACTAGTGCCTTTAACTTGGAATTTCCATCACCTTATTTCTCTAGTGATGAAATTCAAAATAAAATTACTTATCCAATATATGCACTTGTATGGGCCATTCCTTGATTGGTTCTGTAAAATCAATTATGCCAGTTATAATATTTAAGATTGTAAAATTTTAAATTAAATAGATATCAAAACTACATATAATTTGGGTGATTACAAATAATTTGCTACTACTCCGTCAGCTTATCAAGCATGGGCTTCATATGATCTATGTTAAGGGAGGAACTAAGACATTTGGTATTCACTCTTTTGACATACTATGATATATGACCATTTTAGGTGCTGCAAGAAGTTGGTCCGACCATGTCCTACATTAAGGGGTGCTTCTAGATGCCCTTTTCCACATTGGTTCCACTGGTTCCTCAAAATTAGTAGTCCTAGTTGCCAATTTGCCACATTGGTTCCACAAGAGTTGTAGTGCATGCATTACTATTTAGTATTTCAGCTAGCAATGGAGTGGAGCGCATGCCTAAGAATTTGGAGTAGCAGCACCATCACATGTTCATGAGCACTATACACCATGTAGCATACTCATATCACTGAGACATCCTTACTATCCTTTTGTCATATTTGAGTACATAATGTATGATATTTTTTCTGATATTCGATTGAGTATTCATGTGACAGCTTTTGACTACCTACGGTGTTTCGACGGACAATATTCATTCGTTTGACATGGAGAAATTGAGAAATGATGAAGGCAATCTGAAATGGGAGAAAGGAGTGCTGGCGATCCGTAGGGTTAGCACTTGTGGGAAAAATGAAAATGAGGGATTCAGGCATTCGTTCAATATATATGATTTTAGACTTTTAAGATGCGAATAAGAAGTGTGTATTCTAAGTGAAATAAAAAATTGCAAGATGCTAACTCTGAACAAAGTTATGTACAAATAGAAAATGTATATATTCTGAACAAAAAATGTTGAGGAAACATAAAAAGTCCATCTACAATAGATTAGTACTCTCTAATTCAAAACTTAAGTCAAAGCTAAATTTCAAAAACATAAATATAAAAAATTATTGAATATTTAAAACGACAACATATTTTATTTAAATATATGGCTTCCATTTTCTCCATGTATAGTGCTTTTTCTATTTTTTTTATATAAGATATTAGTAAATAGTATCTTCAAAAACCACAAGGGAGCAATGTGGTGTCAAAGCTCCATCTTAGTAAATTGTCTCCACCTAGAGTGGGGATAATGTTAAATTAGAATTTTTAAAAAATTTTATTTAGTGATATATTATTAAAATAAAAGCCGAGTTTAAATTTTATGCCATTTATTGCTTCTTATTGATGAAGAAGATTGTTTAGAACAAAGAAGGAGAGATAAAAACAATGAAAAAATAGGGAATTCTATTTTTAAAGAAGAGCAATAAAAGTGTTATAAAGAATTATTTAAAGCCATAAGAGAGAGACAATGGCTACTGTATAGCATATTTTGATGACCCTTACAACTAAATCAACACTTGCAACATCTCAGTCCTTTACCAATTTTGATTTGCATGAATTTACCTCTCTTCCTGCTCACGAGATTGTCTTCTGCGTTGTCTTCTTTCTGATTTATGGCGGGCAAGGCTAGAGCATTGCAATGTAGCCAGCAAGCATCCTTTTCTAATAGCCATTGTAGCCTCTCTTTCCTCATCACTGCTTTTCTCTTCCTAAACTCTAGCAGCTGGTGCTTCTTTCTTTTTCTCCATAACTACTAAATTCCTTCATTTTTCTTCATAAAATCACATGCCTCATTCCTCGATTATATGATAATAAGAATGCCCTTCTTTCTCTTTCTTGCCCTTTTATTATCCTTTATCCACATCAAGTATGTATAATCTTAGTTAGAGTTAATTTTATAGTGACCATCTTATCTATATATTACTTTGTTAATAATAAAATTCTATTTTAGTTCATTAGAAATTGATTATTATGGCATATATTTAAGAATTATTTATACTATTCATTGATAAGTGGATTGAGAAACTTTATGATTTGGTGTCTAATTAATAACATTATAATGATAATACTAAATTCAATTTACTTTAGATTAAATTATATTTAAATAGCTTGAAAAAAATCTCATTATTTTCATTTAAAGCTTCATATAATTAGGTTTATCTAATTATATTGGTTTTAGGTTAAAATAACCATCTTGGTTGTAGGAACTTTGCGCAAAAAAAGATTTGGCGTTATTTGTTGAACTTTAAATGAATAGAAACTTTGGTGATGTCGCCTCATAATAACTATTATTTTTAAGAGAGAAATATATCATTCATTAATCTGTTAGTTTTCTTTATTGTTTTTTTTAGATTCCTAATTATTATGTAGGTCAACTATTCATAACTTTGTGTTTAACTTATCTTGACATGGTGCATAATTTTTTTATTATTTACAATGAAGTAGTAGATTAAAAGGAAATACATTCAATGATTTATCAATGTACAAATTTTTGCGTATTTGATTAAGTTTTGCAATTTTAGTGTTTAAGTTTTATGTATGTTACATTTGATAATTATTATAGATTTCTTTAAAGTAATAACCATATCAATATCGATCAAATTATTTTAAAAAAATTATAAATTTATTTATATGTATAGTGGTATTTAAATAGATAAAATCATTTTGGATGTTGGCTAGTCGAGTTAAGGGAAGGGTTGTCTTGATTTTGAAAATTATGGAAAAGTTATATATAGAATAAAACACACACACACACACACACACACACATAGAATAAAAATGGAATAATAGAATTACTATTGATTAATTTATTAGTGAGGTCTAACATGGATATATTACATAACTAGATGCAAAATTGATCATCAATTTTGATAATTTATTAAATGATTAATCATAATTATCATCACATTGGGAATTAGAGAAGAGCATGTCATATCACATTTAGCCTAGAAAATACCATTGAGATCTAATGATAACATGATATCTTTCATTTATTTTGAGGGACCATCAACAACCGATAATGGTTTGACTACTTGTGAAGAGAAAATTCTCCAAGTACCTTGATTTTTTAAGGCTTTAAACTTGGATGACATGGCTTGGTGCATGTAAAAGTTTTAGCTAGCTTAAGAGTAGCATGTTGGGTTTACAATTTTGACAAGAGAATAATGGAGGGAGAATAAAATTTTTGGTTTGGGGGATCATTTTTGTGAACGAGTTATTACATGGTGATGCACAATCATTGGAAGTTCAATTAGCTACTAAGGAAATGAGGCTGTAGATGTGATCAGAGAAAGAAGTTGACATTGGGGAGTTAAGGGAAGGCTAGTGACCATTTAATGAGGATGACTATGGAATTTGTGTAGAGAATAGAGAAGAAGGAGCATAGGAGTTGGCATGCAGTTAGGAAGAATATAACTTGGATGGGGTGTAAACACTAGTGTAGAAGTGTAGGTGTAGGCTGATGATGATGAAATAAGAGGAAAGATATTCTCTGTTTTGCAAAGAAAAGTTTGTTCATCAAACAAAATATGATAAGAAAGAAAATTTTCGCCATTGTATGGATCTAAGAATTTAGTCGTTATGGATAGTGTTGCAACATGAAAACTCATACATTTGAGTGAGAAGCTAGTTTGTGGAGACAAGATTGATGGAGACATGTTAACTTGTATAGTCAATGATTCTCAAATGATTGTAGGAAGGTTTGTTTTCTTAATTGTGAATTTACAGGTGATAAATAATTTTTTATTTGTGGTTAGGAAGGACATTCAATTTCCAAGATATATCACCATTGTGTGTGTCTACTTGAGAATATAATACAAGATTGTCTAGGTAGCTTCTTTTCATTTAAGAGGGTGGGATAGATTCCACCCACCTCTTTTATATTTACATATCTAGCACCTATCCTTTGTTTTTTACATTTTTACCCATCAAATCTTCCATGTTAATTCAAATATAGCCAATTTAAAATTTTAAAATTAAAATAAACAATTTCAGGTATTAATTTTTTTGTGGCAAAGAAACAAAAGTTTTCATTAACCAGACAAAAGAGTTACAAAACATTAAGGAGCCCTCATGTCAGGGAGGTCAAGATTGTCCCCATATAATAAAAAAAACTAGTGGAGGAGATGGAGAATTGCTACAAGTAATATGCTTTAAGTTAGAACAACTTTTGGCAAGCTAATCAGCAGGCCTATTGCCTTCTTTAACAGTGTGAGTCCATAGGATTAGAAATCATAGATAAATGTGTAAATATCCTTCAAAATAATATTAATGTTCCGAGGGATTTGTTAGGCACCGGTTAAACACTTCAAAAATATGAGAAAATTCAATTAAGAAATAAGTTGAGAGCAAAGAAAAATTATTGAACGCTTGAGGGAAACAAAGACAAATATAGATTCAATCATCAAGGCTGATACAACAATTGAAGGATAAAAAAAATAAGCCTGCAATCTCCCCTTATGATCTCTGTATATAGCTCCAATACCAGCCCCCTATTTAAAGCTACCATCTGTATTGACTTTCACCAATGACTACTCAAGTTTCCTCCAATATATCAGCTTTGGAATGTGGCATTTTCTGTTAGTAGGATTTGGCTGAGCAAGATGTAGTTTCTTAGGAATATCATTAAAAAAGTAAGATATAACCTTGGATTATTTAACAACCTTGAATAAATAAGCAAGAATATTGTAGATAAAAGAATTAGGATTCTCCATACTAATGACATGTTTAATATAGTTCCTAAAAACCCATAAAATTCAGCAAATAGTGATAAGCAGTGAGGTAACAATGGGATTGTATTAGGTAGAAGAATGTAGCACAAGAAGCATCAAGCTTTGGTAACCAACAATAAGGACAATAAGACCTAGAAGATCAACATATTTAATCCACACTTGAGAAGCAAATCTGTATGGAAAAAATAGTGTGTGATGGATTCCTCCTAGCCATACAAAAATGACAAATAGAAGGGAGCTGGTTTGTCATTAGTTAGGATCAAGCTATGCATCAACCTCCAATTTAAGAAAGAGATTGAAGTTTTAAGTAAGGTACTCCACAGCCATTTAACTTTAGTAATGAGAGATTGAGAATTATAAAAGAAGAATATGGTTTTAGAGATAAATTGCTACAATTTACTTTTTATTATAAATTTTGTTAATCAAAGAGGCATAAAAAATATCTAGCAATTGAAGGAATTTGAGAAGATTCCACATGTGATCAATCTTAATTCAGCCACATTGACTTTGATATACCAATGCCCACTATATACATTAGTAAGAGGAAAAAAAATTTCAATCATCATACCAAAAACTCATATTACCTTCACCTAAATTTTGTGTAAAGAAAGGTTCATAAGCAACTCTGCACTTTAGAATTTCTTTCTAAGTGGGGGAATCAGTAAACAAAGCATTGACAACCAAAGGATGTGAGTGGGTGCAATATTTAGCTTTCATAAAATTTGCCCACAGGAAACCAATAGCTCTAAACTTGATCCATAATTTGATGAAGTTGATTCTCATATATTCCTCCAATGATCTAAAGCCCAACCCATTTTGATCTACAAGCTTGCAAATTTTGTCCCAACAAAACCAACATATTTTAGTCCCTTTTCCATGTCAAAAGAATTTATTAAACATTCTCTCAATTTTGCTCCTGATAATGAGAGGTGTTTTTTGGAACATGGAGTATGTATAAAGGAATAGAGATATAGGCCTTTTAGAAGAGTGACCTACCTCCATCAGAAAGGTAATGATTCTACCAAGACTTAGGCCTATTACAAATTTTTTGAACTACCAGATCAAATGACAGACTTTTTCTTTTATTCTTATACAACAATTTACTCAAGTAGTCAAATGGAAGATCATGTTTGGAGAAGCTAGTATAATATTAAATCCAATTTATTCTAGTAGTGGGAACCTATTTAATCACATAAAGATGACACTTTCTTTTGTTGAAATTTATACCAGATGTCTCCTCAAAGTGTTTTATAATGTGCATAATTTTAAAAATAGCTCTTTTACTATCACTGTAAAAGATAATAATATCACCCAAATAGGGTAATGAGAATTTTGGAAGCCACTCTTATAGGAGTAATAAAGATATTGAAGTTTGCTAAAAATAGCATGAAGAAGCCTAGATAAGTAATCAAAAGCAAGAATGAATAAAGTAGGGGACAATGGTCTCCTTGTTTCATACCCCTCATTACTTTAAAAACTAAGAACTTTCATTGATGAGGATGGAATATAAATTGTTGTCATGATATCATTGAACAAGAGAGCAAAAAGTTGCATTGGACCCCAGTGCATGTAGTATCTCCATTATAAACTTCTAATTGATTGTCTCATTAGCTTTGAAGATGTCCAAAAAAGAAATCATATTATAACCCTTGCATTTTTGTCCAGATCTAATACTTTTTCTTATGCCAGAGCGATACTTATATCATTGAGAAAATCCACCTGATGAGGATTGATAGGCTTATACAGATGAGGTTGGATTTCTAGCACATTGCTATTGCTTATGCTTTAGAGATGCTGCTTGTCTAAAGTCTTCTCACATCCCTTTCAAATTACCTTTTGGAATGATACTAATAGAAGAGATTTTGAAGTAATTGTAAAAAAAACCCTTAAAAGAAATTTTTTTTTTGCAACAACAATATTTGATTTGATTTATTTTTCCTAACAAAATTCATAAAAATTAACACCAAAACAGTCTGAGCCTACAATTTTATTGACCTTAATATGATTAATTGCATGGAAGATATCCAATTAGGTGGTATAAAAGTCAGGTTGAGTTGATTGGTATAAAGACAAAAATTATCAAATATATCAGTTTATAGATTTTGAGATAATGTAGGGGTCTTAGAGAAAAAATGCTGAAAGAAATGGCATCTTATGCTGTCAAAGGTTTATCCTTAATTCATTCCACTTAAGAGCATTCTTCCTCTTAATAATTGTACAAATTTGCCTCTTCTTCTTAAGTATGCATGTTAGTAAGCTGAGTTTCAGTCCCAATTCAAAAAAAATTATGCCCATTAGTTTCTTAGCTCAAGAAATCCTCCTCCATTTTAGAGGCCACTATAAATTCATCCTTAGCATTTTAAAGTTATTGAATTGTAGCTCTATCCTGCCAATAATCCTCTTTAGGATTCTTGATAAAAGTTTTATCTTGCTTAACCTGATATTCAAGGTGGCAAAAAACCTTACAATTCCAATCTTTGAGATTCTAGCTAGATTTTTATGCAAATTCCATAATCTGATCCAAGCACTGCCCCAAATATTAGAAACCCATATTTGTTTGAAAAAGGTAAGAAAATTGGCATTTAAGCACCAAATTTTGAGAAATTCAAATGGTATGTGTGAAGGTTTATTAACAAGGAAATTAGACACTAAGAGAGGAGCATGATCACAAGAGGTTTTGGGAAGGTGTTGGACTGTGAAATTCAAATTATCAAACAGAAAGTTATTGGTCACACATCTATCCAACCTTTAAAATAATTTTCCTTTATTCCAAATGAAAAGTGACCATTGAATCCACATCATACAGAGCAACTATAGATAAAGCACAAAAAAAAATTCATGAGTGAAGTGTTTGGAGGTTTGCCACCATCCTTCTCGAATGGAGAGGTAATAAGACTGGAATCACTACCATCTAGACCTATCTTATTATAGCCATCATCAGTTTTCTTAAGGCTATCCGAATGTTCCAATTTAGTGAAGAAGTCAACATATATCACTGTAAATAAAACTTGTGATTCAGAATATCAATGGATAAGTGTATCATTTATGCACAATCTACAATCACATCTACCTTCACAGCGTTGTTCCAAAATAAACTAGATCTTATTGTTTACATTAGAAATAAAGATAAAGTGAGAGTACTTTATATTATAATTAAAGTATTCACAAGAGTAACCAAAGGTTTTAAAAAAGAAAGTTTATTCTTTATAGTGAGATGATTAAGCCTCAAGGAAGTAGAGGCTTTGACAGATAGTTTAATGTTCCAAATGAGAAAGTTAATGGTCAACATGAGAGAAGGACCCACCAGCCATCCTAGAAGAAGGTTTTATTATATGTTTACCACTTCTACCTTTGTTCTTGATATAAATATCAGGAAGATTGAGATCCCTAAGTTCTCTAGTTCCTATAACTCTCCTTTTTCTATTTTTCTGAATCCGTTGATCTTCCAAAAATGCAGCTTTGGCATGAGTCAAGAAATTAGATTTTGATTTGGTCATCCTTAGCATTAGATCTAGAATATTTAGAACACTTAATTCCTAAACAAAATTTTAAATTAAAACCCATTTAGACTGAGGGCCAATGGGTCCTGCTTCAATGGCTACAATAGTCATCACATATTTTACCTTTTTTAAACATAGATTGCAAATACTTGTTCCTGTTCATCTTAAAGTTTAGTGTAGTCTGGATCTAGTTTTTAAGAGTAGGTCCTTTGTCAAAAAGAGAGACATCTCCCAGAGCAACAAAAACTTCAGCTGATGGTTGGGCATGTTGATCTGCCAATGTTTCGACCACATTTCTATGAGAAATAGCTTAAAAACCAATATCGACAAGAAGTTTTAATCAAATTTTATCAAGGGTGGGTTTAGTAGCAGCATGATCTAAAGAATTTAGCTCCTAATAATTAAATGGAGTCTTCTCTTAACTTTTCCTAGGTTTTATTAATTCAAGACGAGCAATATAATTGTTTTGGTTGCTATGACTTAACATTTCACATTTATTGCAACAAAGAGGAAAGTGTTCAACTTATATAGTATGTTATTAGCCAAAGGTAGGGGTGTCAAGCCAAATGGAGTATGCAATTGCTTGGGTTACCTCACACTTTACCATAACTCTTGCCACTCATGGTCTTGCTAAATTAAACAAGGCCTAATCAATCTTCAAATGTTCACTAAACACTACTCCCAATGTGAACAACATCTATTTATTAATAAATTGGAGCTTCAAACCTAAAAAAAAGGAACCAAATAGGAACAATAGATGGGTCCTCCCAAGAATTGAAGTTAGGTGTCCATTTTAAAACTATCAACCTGTATTTTTAATGAAAGATTATTCTTGGGGAATGATGTGAATAAAAGAAGTGATAAATTCCTATCTTGTTTACCTTCAGTTTTTTGCATATTTTATTAAAATAGGATGCTTCAAGAAAGTATTTTTGTATATTTTGTACAGGATATAGGTTGGATGTGGTTTTTGAATGAAAAAAGTCAATTTGGAGTGAATAATTCAAGGTTGTGAGGCAACACACCCACATCGTGACTGTGAGAGAGGGATTTTCTACTCTTATGGAGAGGACAAGTCATTCTTGTAAGCTTTAAATTTGTTCCTTACAACAAGATCAGCATAGATTTCTTTTCTGCGATTTTCTCCATTATGAATGGCTAAAATATCTTTCATGTCTCTGTGATACTAAATTAGTGTGTTTTCTGTGATTTTTGAGATGTTCTTGAAGGTAACATTTTTTGTGTTTTCATGTTTCTATGTTGTTCATTAACCTTCTAAATTTTATTTACTCATAGTTTGACCACTTAAGATGTTAAAACATATCATGATCTATAACTTTTGCCCATCACATAGTAGAATGATTATGTTAACCACATAATCCTAGTAGAATATACATATTTCTTTTAGGGTTTTGCAACCTAGATCNCCAATTTAGTGAAGAAGTCAACATATATCACTGTAAATAAAACTTGTGATTCAGAATATCAATGGATAAGTGTATCATTTATGCACAATCTACAATCACATCTACCTTCACAGCGTTGTTCCAAAATAAACTAGATCTTATTGTTTACATTAGAAATAAAGATAAAGTGAGAGTACTTTATATTATAATTAAAGTATTCACAAGAGTAACCAAAGGTTTTAAAAAAGAAAGTTTATTCTTTATAGTGAGATGATTAAGCCTCAAGGAAGTAGAGGCTTTGACAGATAGTTTAATGTTCCAAATGAGAAAGTTAATGGTCAACATGAGAGAAGGACCCACCAGCCATCCTAGAAGAAGGTTTTATTATATGTTTACCACTTCTACCTTTGTTCTTGATATAAATATCAGGAAGATTGAGATCCCTAAGTTCTCTAGTTCCTATAACTCTCCTTTTTCTATTTTTCTGAATCCGTTGATCTTCCAAAAATGCAGCTTTGGCATGAGTCAAGAAATTAGATTTTGATTTGGTCATCCTTAGCATTAGATCTAGAATATTTAGAACACTTAATTCCTAAACAAAATTTTAAATTAAAACCCATTTAGACTGAGGGCCAATGGGTCCTGCTTCAATGGCTACAATAGTCATCACATATTTTACCTTTTTTAAACATAGATTGCAAATACTTGTTCCTGTTCATCTTAAAGTTTAGTGCAGTCTGGATGTAGTTTTTAAGAGTAGGTCCTTTGTCAAAAAGAGAGGCATCTCCCACACTAGGTGTAGGTAGGGTAACATACCATCAAGAGCAGCAACAACTTCAGCTGATAGTTGGGCATGTTGATCAGCCAATGTTTTGACCACATTTCTATGAGAAATAGCTTGAAAACCAATATTGATAAGAAGTTTTAATCAAATTTTATCAAGGGCAGGTTTAGTAGCAGCATGATCTAAAGAATTTAGCTCCTAATAATTAAATGGAGTCTTTTCTTAACTTTTCCTAGGTTTTATTAATTCAAGACGAGCAATATAATAGTTTTGGTTGCTATGATTAAACATTTCACATTTATTGCAACATAGAGGCAAGTGTTCAACTTATATAGTATGTTATTAGCTAAAGGTAGGGGTGTTAAGCCAAATGGAGTATGCAATTGCTTGGGTTACCTCACACTTTACCATAACTCTTGCCACTGATGGTATTGCTAAATTAAACAAGGCTTAATCAATATTCAAATGTTCACTAAACACTACTCCCAATGTGAACAACATCTATTTATTAATAAATTGGAGCTTCAAACCTAAAAAAAAGGAACCAAATAGGAACAATAGATGGGTCCTCCCAAGAATTGAAGTTAGGTGTCCATTTTAAAACTATCAACCTGTATTTTTAATGAAAGAACATTCTTGGAGAATGATGTGAATAAAAGATGTGATAAATTCCTATCTTGTTTACCTTCAGTTTTTTGCATATTTTATTAAAATAGGATGCTTCAAGAAAGTATTTTTGTATGTTTTTTACGGAATATAGGTTGGATGTGGTTTTTGAATGAAAAAAGTCAAATTGGAGTGAATAGTTCATGGTTGTGAGGCAACACACCCACATCGTCTGCTAAGCGCGCATGTGTCATTCCAGCACACTCTTGCACAATTAATAATGCACCCACACTATCATGAAATGTGGTTAAAGTTCCTATGCCTGCTTCTCAACGCACTTGCACCATTCTTTTAAACTCCTGATGCGCTCGCACTGGTCTTGTGGTGCACCCTCGCTGGCCTTGCGACGCACCCTTGCCTATTTGTTAAATTGAAATTGGAAGAAATTTTCTTGACTTTACTTAGCTTCCCCTATACATATGCTCATTAGGATGATTATAAGGTAGCTTGGGTGACTGTGAGAGAGGGATTTTCTACTCTTATGGAGAGGACAAGTCATTCTTGTAAGCTTTAAATTTGTTCCTTGCAACAAGATTAGCATAGATTTCTTTTCTGCAATTTTCTCCATTATGAATGGCTAAAATATCTTTCATGTCTCTGTGATGCTAAATTAGTGTGTTTTCTATGATTTTTGAGATGTTCTTGAAGGTAACATTTTTTGAGTTTTCATGTTTCTATGTTGTTCATTAACCTTCTAAATTTTATTTACTCATAGTTTGACCACTTAAGATGTTAAAACATATCATGATCTATAACTTTTGCCCATCACATAGTAGAATGATTATGTTAACCACATAATCCTAGTAGAATATACATATTTCTTTTAGGGTTTTGCAACCTAGATCGGGGATCAGAAGAATTCTGAGAAATGTCATGGTGTTAAGCAAAACCTAACTTAATGTGTCTCTAATTCTTCTTCTGATCTAGGTGTAGGCCTAATAAAAACACTTATCCTTGATTGAAAACCAAGAAAATTATTAAGGAAAATGATGACCCACCACGTAACTCGTGTCACAGAGGCATTAGCCTCATCTCTATTGAACAATACTAAGTGACTTTCAGTTTTTTATTTTCTTCTTTCTATGATTGTGTTTTGTTTTATTTTGTTGTTATAATTTTAAGATTTCAACTCTTTGTTGTGATCACACTGAGCTACGTTTACAAAGTTAAGAAACTAGAGATTTTTCTGTCAGAATAATTGTTAGCCCTTTCCTCATGGGATCAATATGCAGACTCTGATACTACATATCACCTGACATGTATACTTCTGTGATTTACTGACTACATATCAGCTTGATCAACCAATCAAATTGGTTCGATTGGCTATGAACATCCGATCAATCATCCACTTTGGTTCGATCAGCCAGCCAGGCTCGATTGACCGATCAGTTTGGTTTGATCTGCTATGATAATCTGATCAAATTAGTTTGATTGGTATTCCAAAGAACTATCTTTGCCCACCGTAAATTGGCTAGAAATTTGAACCAACAGAGGAGGGCCCGTACATTGTCAAAATGGCATACTCAGAGGGATCCTTCCAACTGGTCAATTGTCAAGGAGAAAGAATTTTACCCCCAATCAATGGGTGGTATTTGCAAACATATTATGCATCATAAAAGAAAAAAATGACTCGTTTGTCAATTCGGGATGATAAAAAAATTAATAAAATAATTGAGTTTTGAATTTTTCAATCCTATCATGCTTACAAATTCAAGTCCTTGCTTTCGAACAACCTTATTTCATTCATTAGATTAGTGTCTATGAGCCTCTCTCCGCAATGACAAATAAATCTCGAACTAAAACAAATATGAAAATGAAAGTGACAAACTAAAATCAAACAAATACTTAAATAACTAAACAATTACCATGAAAAACTTGATGTACACAATGACATTTTCCCTATGCTTCGTCATAAAATGTCAAAACCAAGACATGTTTTCACATTTAATAGTGGTGTGTGCTTGGCCTTAGACTGCAGGTGCATGCAGAAAAGATCAAGGATCCATTTTGACTTCGACATAACACAGATGGAACTACTGTATAATGGTCCATTGCTTTCCATCACTGGTCAAGAAGATTCTAAGGAAAGGGAACCCATCTTGGAATCACATGTTCAACCATAACAGTCCACCAAGAGGAAGATGGAGAAGATACTAACAAGACTAACTACTGATTGCAAAAGACAAAAATCAGTAGTAGTCACCATCGCCTAGGAAATTATGGATGCGTCCATAGTAGGGCTAACGAAAATAAAAAAGGGATTGACCCATACTCAATGAAGAAATCTAAAAAAAGGGTTAAAGGGTCCCTCTTAGTTTTCATAGATTACTTCTCTATGATGTTGGAAGCTAAAATGCTAGATTGAATTACCACTACTACGGTCTAGAATTTTATCTTGAAAGAACTCATATGCCAACATGGGCTTGCGCTGATTCTTATAATTGACAACGACACTCAGTTTGCTAACAATGGCATAGAAAAGCTTCTTCCAAAGTCAAAGGATAAAACAAAAATTCACATCAGTACATCAACTTTGCACTAATGGCCAAGCAAAAATAACCAACAAGATTATCTTGAATCTACTGAGGAAAAAAGGTTGAAGGCACGAAAGGAAAGTGGGCAAAATTCTTACCATATGGGCCATTTGAAAAAGACCTTCAAAGATAACAAGACATACTCCCTTCATGCTATCTCACAACATGGAAATGAAGCTACCATTGGAGTACAACCATTACAACCAAAGAAATTCTACCTTCGATGAAACAAACCTCAAAAAAGGGTGAGAATTTAGTGAAGAAGGAGTAAAACTCACACTTGACCTTGTCGAAGAAGCCCATACTAAATCAGCCCTTCGATAATAGAAAATCAAGAGATAAACTACACGATGCTTCAACAAGCAAGTAAGAGAAAAGAAATTTTCTTTAGGGGATCTCATCCTCAAAAGGCCGATCCAACAACCCAAGCAGTAGGCAAGCTTGATCGAACATGGATGGGGTCATACATCATCAGCAAAAGGGTCTCCCCGAGAGCGTACTAACTCAAGACATATACGAGAGGCAATATACCCAGNGAAAAACACTTATCCTTGATTGAAAACCAAGAAAATTATTAAGGAAAATGATGACCCACCATGTAACTCGAGTCACAGAAGCATTAGCCTCATCTCTATTGAACAATACTAAGTGACTTTCAGTTTTTTATTTTCTGCTTTCTATGATTGTGTTTTGTTTTATTTTGTTGTTATAATTTTAAGATTTCAACTCTTTGTTGTGATCACACTGAGCTACGTTTACAAAGTTAAAAAACTAGAGATTTTTTTGTCAGAATAATTGTTAGCTCTTTCCTCATGGGATCAATCTGCAGACTCTGATACTACATATCACCTGACATGTATACTTGTGTGATTGACTGACTTGCCTCACAGTAACTTTCCCATCAAATTTTTTGGCCTTGTTGACAGAGAAAGGCGTTAATAATCATTTTGATTGTTAACTTTGATTTTTTATGTTCATGTCTGACACATGTTTTCAATGTCATGAGATCTATGTTTTCTAATACACATGATCCCGTGACTCAAAATGTCAAAAGTCACTTTGCATGTGACCAAACATAAGTTGGCTAATTTTTTAGATGACATCAGATGACAAAATGAATTGCTCAAGCTGATCTGAAATGTCAATTTTGCTTAGTAAGGACACCAATATTGCTATGGTTTCATAAACAAACCAATAAATGTGTCAAATACTTCAAAAAGATAAGTTTTAGCTCCAGCGCACGAACACAAGAAGTTTAACACATCCACACTAGAAGTCGGCACACCTACACCTTTGCTAATCTAGTTTCTAGCACCATAATTTGGGTCCACTCGTGCCTTCAGTGATAAGGCACACCCACGTATAATTTGGGTGCACATGTGCCTTCAGTGATAAGGCACACTAGTGTCAGACCCGAGCTAGCTCGTGCTAGAATCAAGCTAGACCCACACTAGAAATCAATAAGTATAGTGAATCCTTGCCGTGTTTTGGGGTGCGCCCACACCATATCAACAAAATTTTGGCTCCCTACACCACAATCTTTATGCTCTCGCTTTAAACTTAGCACACACGTGCCCCCCAGGTATGCTTGTTCCCATGTTATTAAGATACTCCCTCACCGCACCTGTGCTAAACATGCTTTGGAAGATAGAGAGTTGGGTATCCCTACTCCGCAACCTCGGTGCACCCACACAAACCCTGATACACTCACACCGTAACCTCAATGCACTCGTCCCCAAGCCCAGCCAGGTTTTGATTTTTGAGATTATTTTGACCATTTTAATCCACTAATAGCCAAAACTTGAGCTTGAAAAGGGGGAAAAGGTTTTATTGAAAGTCCTTAGCCTCCAACCATAATTAGGGACCAATCACATGTCTCATGAAGATGTGATTTTGGGCTAAACATGAGTCAAAGAGTTTAGAATTTTGGGAATGCATTTCCCTCCATTCCCCTTTGATCCAAACCAGCCTTTGAATTGGGCAAATGGCCTTATTAGAAACGAGGGAGCTGGGGAAAATAATATTGTTGTGGTGGAGAGTTTGAGCGGAACTTCTCTCTCAACCTCATCTTCTTCCCTTCATCTTCTTCATTTATCCTCTACTTCCTACACCAAAATCTTGAGAAAAGTGTAAGGAAAGATCGTGGGGGAGCTTCTTAGAGAATAAACTTAATATTCTTGTAATAATGGGGAGCTTCAACCTGCTTAGAGGAGGAAAATACTTCAAATCTCATTTGGAAGAGGAGAGCTTTATTCAAACAAGGTAGGAGCAAGGAGTAAGAAAAGAGAACACATCTATGAACACTACGAAGCTGAAATATTCTAACACTCTCATAATTTTATTTCTAGAGATACTTAGGTTGAATGCTAGAGATCTAAGGACCTAAATGTCATGCTAGATAAAATCCCATTAGGTTAAGGCCATTTCATTGAATTCCTACTAATTTTGGATTGATTTTTTAACCCTAACCTTAGACCTATCATGAGATGGGGTTGTACTAATTTCATCGTTTTTCATGTTGGCTTCATTTGGATGGACATTTGAAGTCAAAATACTGAGGGAATGAAAATGTTCCTTGAGTCTTTGTTCTCTCAATAGTTGAGAGTTCTCCTTGCGAGAAACGCTTCGCTGTTGTGCCTGACAAATGGAGGTGGGTGTCTTATTGCCTCATGCAATAAATCGTTGGTACACCCCTCCATTGAATCAAAAGTCTTGAATCCTATGTGAGAAATTCTAAGACGAGTTCAATTTTGCTATTAAATGCATTCAGTTCTTTGCTTGTATGTCTTACATGTCACCATGATCACGTGAACTACTTCAATTCGATCGGCCATTTCAGCTTGATCAACCAATCAAATTGGTTCGATTGGCCATGAACATCCGATCAAACATCCACTTTGGTTCGATCAGCTAGCCAGGCTCGATTGACCGATTAGTTTGGTTTGATCTGCTATGATAATCTGATCAGATTAGTTTGATTGGTACTCCAAAGAACTATCTTTGCCTACCGTAAGTTGGCTGGAAATTTGAACCAACAAAGGAGGGCCCGTACATTGTCAAAATGACATACTCAGAGGGATCCTACCAACTGGTCAACTGTCAAGGAGAAGAAATTTTACCCCCAATCAATGGGTGGTATTTGAAAACATATTATGCATCATAAAAGAAAAAAAGACTCGTTTGTCAATTCGGGATGATAAAAAAATTAATAAAAAATAAATAAAATAATTGAGTTTTGGATTTTTCAATCCTATTATGCTTACAAATTCAAGTTCTTGCTTTCGAACAACCCTATTTCATTCATTAGATTAGTGTCTATGAGCCTCTCTCCGCAATGACAAATAAATCTCGAACTAAAACAAATATGAAAATGAAAGTGACAAACTAAAATCAAACAAATACTTAAATAACTAAACAATTACCATGGTAAACTTGATGTACACAGTGACATTTGCCCTATGCTTCGTCAGAAAATGTCAAAACCAAGACATGTTTTCACCTTTAATAGTGGTGTGTGCTTGGCCTTAGACTGCAGGTGCATGCAGAAAAGAGCAAGGATCCATTTTGACTTCGACATAACACAGATGGAACTACTGTATAATGGTCCATTGCTTTCCATCACTGGTCAAGAGGAGGCTAAGGAAAGGGAACCCATCTTGGAATCACATGTTCAACCATAACAGCCCACCAAGAGGAAGATGGAGAAGATAAGAACGAGACTAACTACTGATGGCAAAAGACAAAAATCAGTAGTAGTCACCATCGCCTAGGAAATTATGGATGCCTCCATAGTAGGGCTAACCAAAATAAAAAAGGGATTGACCCGTACTCAATGAAGAAATCTAAAAAAAGGGTTAAAGGGTCCCTCTTAGTTTTCATAGATTACATCTCTATGATGATGGAAGCTAAAATGCTAGGTTGAATTACTACTACTACGGTCTAGAATTTTATCATGAAAGAACTCATATGCCAACATGGGCTTGCGCTGATTCTTATAATTGACAACGACACTCAGTTTGCTAACAATGGCATAGAAAAGCTTCTTCCAAAGTCAAAGGATAAAACAAAAATTCACATCAGTACATCAACTTTGCACTAATGGCCAAGAAAAAACAACCAACAAGATAATCTTGAATCTATTAAGGAAAAAAGGTTGAAGGCACGAAAGGAAAGTGGGCAAAATTCTTGCCATATGGGCCATTTGAACAAGACCTTCAAAGATAACAAGACATACTCCCTTCATGCTATCTCACAACATGGAAATGAAGCTACCATTGGAGTACAACCATTACAACCAAAGAACTTCTACCTTCGATGAAACAAACCTTAAAAAAGGGTGAGAATTTAGTGAAGAAGGAGTAAAACTCACACTTGGCCTTGTCAAAGAAGTCCATACTAAATCAGCCCTTCGATAATAGAAAATCAAGAGATAAACTACACAATGCTTCAAAAAGCAAGTAAGAGAAAAGAAATTTTCTTTAGGGGATGTCATCCTCAAAAGGCCGATCCAACAACCCAAGCAGTAGGCAAGCTTGACCAAACATGGATGGGGTGATACATCATCAGCAAAAGGGTCTCCCCGAGAGCGTACTAACTCAAGACATATACGAGAGGCAATATACCCAGAACCCTGAGAGGGGACAATCTAAAACAATTCTTTCATTAAATAAATCTTTTGTATGTGTTTGAACCAACATAATAAAATGAGAAAAGATGGCCAACAATACCTTTTCATTATTGTCATATCTGCAACACTTTGCATGACTAAAACCCATAACCAACTAGTCCAAGTGACTAGAGAACTTGAGAACTAAAAAGACACTCCTCCACGACATGAAAAATATAATCTTCAAATCGAAACACCATAAAAATTCAACTTCAAGAGAAGGAAATGACATCCAAAAAAATGTGCACAATCACAAGCAAGAAAGAAAATGTGGAAAGCGACTGAACCAACAAATTAAATCTCCTTCAAATTTTTGTCATTACAAAAAAATTGTCCAACTTTTAAAAATGAAAGGGTAAAGGAAAGAGGTGGAAACTTCCATTATAAATAAAAAAGTTTAGGGATGAGAGGTGGAGGATCCGCCTCTTCCACTAAATTCCTAGCATGCCCCTTGACCAAAAGAGACTGGATCGATAAAAGCTTAACAAACTGGCCCAAGTTTGCATACTTAACATCAACCATCCCTAGTCCCACAAACTAGTTGATGGTGAACTTAGTCCCACGCCTGAACTAATTCTCCTGCTCTTTTGGAAGTGTCTCGGTCAATGTTGATGAAGCAACCTTCACAGACAACACGTCATTCTCCTCGAGCACGATCAAGAGCCATTCCAAATCCTCTTCCAGACATTCTTTGACTTCAGTAAGGAGAGCCTCGGCTTCGGATGCTTGTCACAAATTTTTCATCAAATGATCTTTCAAAACTTTCACTTTTCTTTACTCGAGCGGCTGTGGCTGCATTGTCAAGATATAAGTTAAAAAAGTAGAGAGTTACATAGTCCCCAATAGTTGCTACCTATAAATCAAGCAACATAGTTCTTAAGGGCTTAGGTTGACTAATTTATCTTTGAAGCTCATCGACCGTAATATGTCTGCATGCTTTGTCACGTGATACTCTACCTACAGACTACGATCAAACCAATCCTGCTACAGCTTAATGAAGGTGAAGTGAGGGTTTCTCAAGACAAAGGCCTTGGTCCCTTTGTCCTGCATCAGAGTCTATTCATCATTACCTCTAGGGAGCAAAATGAAATGCGAGCTAGCACCACTCTTTGGCTCCTTCCCGTTCCTTCAATTGGGCTCCTTGGGATAGAGGAGCTGCTCTTGGGCTCAACACTAAAGCTCACATTAACACGATCAGACATGAGGATCGTGGTCACCATCTTTATGTTTGACCGAGCCTCCGAACATTCCTTTCAGGATCAATATCCTAATTGTGACCCTATTCTTCACCTACCTAAGGGATTGAAAACAATTATCTAGCTCTATCCCTCTCTACAAGGTCAATGAAGCCAAATGTGTTAGAAGAGGACCCTATTAAGTCCCTTTTTACACTTCATATGCAGAAGAATTGACATCAAAATTTAGGGGGAAGGAGTCTGAGTGTCCTCACCCTCTACATCACCTATCAGAAGGTAAGTTTTTTGTTCAATTAAAGTTAGCTCATCTGTCGACATCCTTTGAATAATGATTGTTGTTTCAGAGTAGAAATAAGAAGGTTTGAACTTGTGGACTTGTTCAGGGCTTCCTTTACCCATCTTTCATAGGTTTCTTCCCCCTTAACTCCTTCATAGAAGCCTTCACCGTCTTTTTGATTTACTACTTAGAATTTTCAGCATCAGATGTGGCGCATAGTTCTTGGGTCATATGAGTGTACTTGCTCAGATTTAAAACCCTGTTAACTATGTCCTTAAGGGTATACTAAATAGTAGAAAGACTCTTTCCCTCGATAAAGGACGCCAAACCTCACATCTGAGGAGGAGTTTTCTATCACTTGTACGACTCGCCAGATTGATGAGTGAGATTCACATAGTCCTTTGCTATAGCCAAGAGGAAATTGCTCTTCTAGTTTTTGACTTTGTTCTCAAGATCAATCAAGCAGAACTTCCTAAATGAAGTGAACTTCATTTAACTGTTCTGATCAAACTAATAGAAAACAAATGAGAAATTAGCTCCTACGATCAATGGATCTTCATCCTGCGGCAGTAAACGATTAAAGTCATAATTGTCGCTATGCAGTTTGCCTTGAGCTGGGCCGGGATAACATTGTAGTGATTAAGAATAGCCTGAAGCTTGTGACAAAGAGGAAGGCAAAGACACTGAATAAAGTAGTCGGGGTATAACACAAGTCATCCCCCATAATCATTGGTCATTCTATCATTCAAACCCAAAGCCTCCAACACAATGTCACCCTCGTAAACATATCTTCTCTGGAGCTTGAAAACATTAGCAGAGAACAAAACCAAGCGCTTCAATACTGGCACATTCCCAAATGCTTGGAGCAAGTATATTCACTCCAGTTCAAATTTGTGTTTCCAATTTACCTGGAGAGAACAAAACCAAGCATTGGAAACACAAATCGGGTCAGTTGATAGTTAAAAAAGAACTAGATTTAACAAAGCACATTCACTCCAGTTCAAATAAATCAAGTAATCAAACTTATCATACCAAGGAGTTGATCCAGCTCAGACCAGAGTAAAGGAGAGAAAATCTCACCAGACATAAGTGGAGTGCCAACCGACCTCATCCCTCCATTATGAGAAGAACTGGCTGCACCCTTATTCTTTGATGGTACACCTTTAGAGGTTCATTGAGTGTCTTTTCCCTCTTGACCAATGCACTTAGCTGACGCTCCGACAGGGGAAGCCCTTAAACCTTTGTCTGACTTACGACGAACAAAAGAAACCACGTCGGATGACTCATTCTCATCATTGTCCTCGCATGCACCCAAAGATACCTTCTTGAAGGCCAGTTGCTTTAATCGCTTCTTCATGGCAGGCTTGCTGCCCTCAGAATGTTTTCCTCGATCATTGATCGCTCCACCCTGGAGATGACGTCGCTTCATGGGAATGCTTGGAGGACGGATCTTATCAGTTGGAAGTTCAAAATTCTTCATTTGGATGTCATCAGATGGATCACCGGGCTGNCCCTCGGTCATTGATCGCTCCACCCTGGAGATGACGTCGCTTCATGGGAATGCCTGGAGGACGGATCTTATCAGTTGGAAGTTCAAAATTCTTCATTTGGATGTCATCAGATGGATCACCGGGCTGAACCTTGCTGGCACTTGCCATTGAAGAGTGCTCTACCAAGAATGACAAAAAGCCTGAATAGAGGAAAGATGCAGAAGCAAGGGTAACAACCTATTTATAGAATGATAGTGCATGGAAAACCAGGGAGTTTGATTATTAAATATTGATTATAATATAAATGAATTTAATGTGGAATTTACTGCTGCATTTAAATTTTTCTATTTTTATAGCAATTATCACTTCCAAAAAAACAAAAAAATAAAAAAAAAACTAAATATGTATGACTTAGGAAAAAAAATATGAAAATACATGACAAATAAAATGGGACTCATGGTCAAATCACGCAAGAGATCAATAAAATATTGATTAATTTTGTCGAATGTTACATATTGATACTGAGCCAAGGAACTAGGCACCTAAAAAATCCTAACAAGTTATTCCCATCAGTTGATGGGTTGACTGAAACACATGGATGAAGAATTAATGTGCATCGGACCGAACGAAAGACAGTCTATGACGGGTCAAATGTAAAACGACTCTATAGTGGGACCAATGAAGGATGACTCTCTGCCATTCAAACTAAAGAGATGAATTGTATGGCGAAGCGACCCAACAGCTGAATTTTGTCCGGAGGCCTCTGTACTGTCCTCACGTCACTCTGCTCACTACTATCAAGCGAAGGACCATGAACTTACGATTGGAAATCACCACGATCGGCAAGAAAATTCTTCATTAATATACTTTTAATTATTTGTATATTGTACAAATAACCTTGATAACTCAAGCCACTTTGCTTAGGAGGAAGATTTAGAAGTAATTATGTATTTCAGGTATCTCCTATATATATAAATAGGAGGTCATTTCATGAGAAAGTGATAAGATGCTCTATTTCCTACTGTTCACTTCATCTTTGCTTTCTATCCTCTTCCAACCTCATGCTCTATTTCATGGGCAGGATTGTACGGGCACTGCAAGGTTTGATAGTTCAACTCAAAATTTTTGAGTGAATTTATCTCTACGGTATAAAAGAAAACTCAGGACACAGTAATCCATCGCATAGTCTGTCTTGTTTGTTTAGTTTACAAAAGGATTTACAAATTCAACACTCAAGACAAACGTTTATAGTACAAAAAACAGCTATATTTACATATAAAGCAACTAGATGACCGAACTAATTCCTCTCTAGTCCGGTTGACGTTTTCTCCAGCATGGCTCCATGATTTCCTGTGGCTGAAGTTTCCTACGCCAGAAATCAAAATCTTCTCCAGTTGAAGGTGCCAAACCATAAAAATATATAATGCAAACTGATATCTGTGTGATTATCATTTCTAAAATTTATAAATTTGCTTCTCTCCAAAACATTTAGGAGGAATTCGCAATTTAGTCTTGTTATTAGTTTATCCTTCACCAACAATCAAGTTCTACAGCAGTCGAATATGTCAAACTCTATAGTTTATACAATGCAAACTTTGTATTGGTGTAATTTTCTTTTCTGTAATGTGTAGATTTGCTCTCTCCAATATAAATGTAATTTGTTAACTTGTTGGCATACAATAAATGGGCCGAATAGTAGTGTCATGGTAGAGCCAATTTTCTTTGTAAGTGAGCACAGTGTGAATGCATAATTTGGTTTTAAGCACTCTTTTCTTAATATAAGTTGCAATAATACTCTTATGTGGTTTTATTTTGGCATACAACATTAGAACTAAGCATTTAAGATGTTTGAATGCTATATGTAATTGAGCTTGGTTTCTTCACTTAATGATGTATACTTCAATGTAATGATGCAATTTAATGGGTTTGTTATGAAATAATATATTTCTTTATGACCTATACACCGTTTATTAGCATGTGTTGATCGAGTTAATTATTTTCATTGAAATTTAAGAGGGTCACATTTCTTGTTGATCCTCAAGTTTGAAAAGTGTACCAAAATGTATCAAATTTCTTGGGATTGCAACTTGAACTCATAAGGGGGAGGATCATAAATGAGAATTTTAAAGATGGCCCAAAAATTAATAAGTGTATGATTGTAACTACTTCAGATGGATGAATGAAATAGATGAAGGATCATTGGGCGGGGATTACACAAAAAGAGATGTTTGATGATATGGCTAAGAGAAAATTTGTGGAGCTAGAGTTTTTGATTAAAATCTTAATTGTGTTGCAAGTTGCAGAAAATTTTTATGATTTTATACTATTTATTTTTCATTAGTACTAACAATTTAAATATATTTTAGCATATTATTATTAATGCATATATTCGGCCTTTAGCTTATTTATTAAAAATTTGGGTTGAATATCTCTCAGAAGTATTAGTTTAAAAAGTAAGATACAATAATATAAAAAATTGGTTTGAATGTGTTTAAGAGCTTCTAGATTCAGATTCTAAATGTGATTGAAAACGTATATTTGGTAGTAATGACGAGTTTTCCATTGTAGCACTTATGTTGCAATGAATCGAAGCAACTAAGTGCACTAAGAAAATTTCAATTAAATACCATTAAAAAAAATATTTTGAAATTCTAAAATAAAGCTTAAAAATTTTATTACATATCAAAAGGGAGTACAAAAGCTTTCAAGGTTCGGTCAACCAAAAAGACAACCTACAAAATAAATATAAGCACAACATTTTAAAAATCTTATAGGAGCAAGCAATAGTAATACAAATGATAATTTCAAAAATAAAGTAATGTCATCCCATTTAAGTTGGAGTTTGGGATGATTTTACAAGAAACAATCCTATTTTTTTATTTCCAAGCACTTCAATCTTGCTAACATGAAGTTCCTCCAAGCACGTAGAAGTCGCCAATCCAAGTAGCCTTGAATGCACCATGAAGGATGATTCCACTGCTCTTATTTTTTATTAAGTCATAATGAGTGAAGCTCAAAGGCTTGAAATCATTAGTGTGCTCCAACTCATATGTTCCCTTTAACCTTCTTCTCTCATAGTTCAATTGATGTTCTGGTCATTGTGTCTAATCTATTTTTGTCTGATTAATAAAAGGGCAGCTAAAAAAAAATTGAGTAAGATTTTAACAAAGCATGCAAACATTGATTAAGAAAAATCAAAATGGACAAATTTACGTAGTTACAAATGTGAAAAGGGCAAACTATTCCAACATCTATTATACTATCAACTTAAACTACATAACGAAACTTAAAAGAGATAAGGAGATAATAGATTTTAGCTCATAAAAATAGGCTTATGGTTCTTCGTTACAGTGTTATCAAACATAGCAAAGCACAAGACTAACAAACAACTAACAATATACAATACCAACATATAATAGCCTAAGAAAGTGTAGAACTATCAAGTTATCTCCCTCATATAATAGCTTAAAAAGAAGATATTAAAAAGCTTTTTCTTAAACTATCCTCAAAATAATTAATTGTAAGTTACTACCCAATAAAACATAAGAGCTGCAACAAAGAGCTTAATTTAAAGAAGACAAAAAAAATAAAATAAAAATGACAAACACATGAATGAAGTTATTGAAAGAATACGACAAGTGGTATAAATTTTAAATACCAATTACAACCTACAAAAAATGTAGAATTTCACCACACACAAAAACTAAAACTACTAAAGAACTAGCAATACACTAGACAAGAGGTAAAACTAAATAAGTAACTCTCATCACCATAATTTAGATAAACTACTATTCATAAATTTAATGTAAAAAAGGAATCCTCATCAAATATCACATAAAGAAATCACTCCAAAAACCCAACAACAAAAGAGGTAAAAGCTTAAACCCCTGAAAACACCAGTAATGCAAAAAAGTTTTAGATCCTTTCATAGGAACAATCAATCACCAACAAACAAAAAAAAAAAATTTCATAACCCTAAAAATAACAAAAATGCAAACTATTCTCAGAGCCTTCCATAAGATTAACTAAACACCACACAACCCAAGATAAAAAGCTCGTACCTTTGAAAATTCTTGTAATGCAAAATGAATTCATAGCTTTTCATAAGAAAAAAAAATTAAGCAAACATAACAAAAAATTGAAAAAGCTCATGTCCCTGAAAATACCAAGAACACATTCATAAGATCAAAAAAATATGTCCAAAAAATGATTGTAGCTGTCAAACTTGTAGGACATTAGCAATAAGCTAGAGAAGCACACAATTTCATGAACTAAACTACTACATAGACTCCATCCAAGGTAATCATATATAGGTTGGGTAGTTAGTCAGTAATGTAAGATTCTTTAGATCATATTGAAATATTTCATAAACCTAAAATACATTAAATTGAAACTATTAAGTTCAAGATTGAACATATTAGGGAACCTAGAAGCATGTATAGAGAGGAAAAATTGGTAAAATATAATTTCAAATGGAAAAAGCCATTACAAAGATGATAGAGAAAAATTAAAATATTTAACAGTTGATCAAACAAAATGCTAATAGAAATATTTGAAAAATTAGAATATCGTTCGTGTCCCATCAATAATGCATGATGCCACGACAATGAAAGCTATATTAGTAATATGCAACTACTAACATACTGAACCAAAGATGGAAAATTAGATTATACTAAATAAGCTTCATCAATGATATATTATCAAAAGAAATCACTTTAAATAAAAGAAAACATAGAAGATATAAGTTTAAATGTAGGAAAAAATAACTAACATAGAAGATGTCATCATTCCATGAGCTTAATCTACCTTAGATAGCCACTAATAAAAATTTCCTTGGATCATAATTCAATCTTACAACAACACAATGTATTTAGAGACTAGCATAAGTATTATCAAATAACAAACCATTGAGAAGCTCAACTTACAACCAAGATTTCTCATCAATGCAAAACAACAGGGGAATGAAATTATTTTACACATCATTGAAGCCAACAATATTGTAGAAAAATACTGCAAAATAAATGGCCTAGGATTTCATTATCTATTTCAACCACAGGCAAGCCTCTAATATTAACATTAAAATGGGTTCAGAGCCATCCGTAGGTAAAATCAAACACCGACATCAACCAAGAAGCACAAGTTGTAACCAAGATTTCTCACCAATATAATTACAACAAAAGATTGAAACTATCAAAAAAGCATAAAGCAAAATTTATATTTAGGTTCCACAGAAGAAAACTGAAGGTCTCAAGTATATGCTGACGATATTTTATCAGGCACCAACAGCTTGATGATATTTTAAAAGTGTTAGATTTTTCGGTGTACTAAAACACTAATGTCTAAACATTTGTAAGTAATTTTAACGTAGCTAGAATTAACATTAAAAAATAACATGAAGTAAAATGTTTCCTTCCAAAATCTTTCAAAATAACAACTCACATCTAAAGCTTATCTACAAGCATTCATAAACTTCTAAGGAAATTCATAAATGAAGCTAACCCAACCCTTTCTTTCTCTTAAGAAAATCACTAAATGAATCTAAGAAAAAAATCACAAAACCATTGATGCACTTGCCCTTTGAATATTATATAACTCAAATTTCTTGATTTTATGAAAACTATTACAAATATTTTGTTGAACATTTAAAAAATAAATCTATTACTTTAATATCTCCAACTAATAAAGATTAATCATTAATAAAATGTAGAGCTCTCTAATTATCTGATCACAATAAGGTCATGACTAGTATAATTACCTTAAGTTGACTCCATTCCTTTCCTTCTAATTGGTAAGTTTGCTTCACATCTATTCTCATGACTTATATGTTCAAACATACATGTGGCGCCTATTTGACTAAGTTGTTTTATATTTAGGCAACTTAATGGACTTTTACAACTTATTCTGTGATGGCCCTAGTGGAGTCACCGAAAATTGTCGGCACCTTTTTGGTTTTGAAAATAAATTTAATTTAATATGTATGCAATTTTTCTTTTTTAAAAAATAGTATTTAATCATAAAAAAATCAGACCAGGTTGTTCTCATATAGTTAATAATTTAAATACTTGGCATATCACTACAAGCAATGCACCCTCTCAAATGATAAGCATATTGCTTAATAGTTGGCTTAATTATATAAACTAAAGAATTTATGACATCCATTTAGTCTACAAAATTCATGACCGACAATTCCTTTACCTAATATAAAAATTAGGTAGGGTTTATATTACCTGGTTTCCTAATTCCATATAAGGGCAAGCCCCTATAGTTAATTACATCTTCAATGATTGAAATCACTTAAGAAAACGCTTAATTAAGATCAGGGTTTCATCTTCAAGAATTCAAAGTTGAGTTTTCACGATTGTTTGCGAAAAGATTCAAGTGAGAAGGATTCAAAAAAGAATAGTTGTTTTGGAAATCAAAGCGAAAAGTGGGGGAAGTCGTATTCTAAAAAGAACCCACATGACTTCCCATACTATCTTATTTTTTGGCTTTATATTTTGGAAATGATGTTTATTTGATGTTTAAGTCTTATTGATTAGTTAAAATTAGGGCTTACATTTGTGCAACATACCATTGTGCAAACATACTAGAAAGATAGAAGGATTTACGTTGTACAGAACGAACAATCTTAGAATCCTAAAAAAATTTACGGCTTATATTGCACGACATATAATGACACGAAAGCCTAAAGATAGTGTGAGGATTTACATCATACTAGAAGAACAACCTAAAACTTCTAAGTGTTTGTATTGTTTAAGTCTACATAGATTTTAGTTGAGGATTGTCCTTCACTTCAAGATGAGACTTGATCGTCGTCTGAATTTATCTTTCACTTGCTTGTATCCTCGTTTTGCTTCATAAAGAGTTTGTTTTGGGCCCTTCATTGTGGGTGTTTAAGGTTTTAAAAGTGTATTAGAATTGATGATTGTCTGTTATTGTTATGTTGCAGAGTTTTGTTGTAGGACTCCTCCTAAACAAGTGACCTATTTTCCTTTACCTTGGGGATCTTTTACAGGTATAGTAAGTAACAGAGTAGTAGTGTTGCTTATGTAAACACACAAATATGTATAGTAAAGTGCAGTAAAATAGAAAGTGGTAGTACGTACTTGGATGTTGTTGCTAAAAAGTTAAAATTATAGGTAAAGCATGCAAGTATTACAGAGAATTGAACAGGCATAAAAGACATCGGCATATGTATATATATAAGAAGTCAAGTGGCAGATATATGAGAGATCGAAGCTGGGTATAAGAATTCAAGTTAAGGTTCTGCTCAGAATCACGACCGAAGCCCTGAAATTTCTCAAGAGACATCCATAGGCAACCACCAACATCATGTATATGAGACCCAACATAAGGTAAGAGACTATCGACAAGACAATCAGATGATGGTAACTCCCAATCATGTCTGTGTGACCGACATAAGAATTAGCAAAAATGAGACTAAATTTTTTTTATTTTGATATATATAAATAATATGAGCTTTTCATATAGTAGGAAAATATAGGTATTATAAAAAAATATGTTATATTTTATGTTCACACATTTTTTTAAATCAGACAGTTCATGAGTCAGTCACATGATTGGGCTAAAACCACCAGTAGCCCTTGAGAGTAGGGGAAACCTCTTACAAAATGTTAGAGAACTGTAAAGCCAATCCTGCACTTTTACAGAATCATCAGGTGTAGAGGAAACAATACCATTCCACTATCCTGCAAACTTAGATGCTTATAAACTAGCCTGATGATCTGTATACGACCATATATTGAATATCCCCAATTGCTAAAAGGGTTTGAGTATAATGTCTAAGACTCATATCTCTAACATTGGGTATTAGTGTAGGTTAAGCTGAAGTGGGATATTTCTTATCAACATAATTTGATTTGAAGGGGCCCGACTCACATCTTTGTGGGTCCTTATGCTTTAGGATGATTTTGCTCAACAAATGATATTAAATACAAATGTGCGAAATATTCAAAAGCTTGCAAAAGTATTTGTGGAGTGATTCTGAGCAAGTTTGAAATCTCCTGGACCATTTCAAGTTCATTTGGTTTTGCTATATTGTTGAGTTGATAAACCCATGTTGAATTAGGAGTTGTATTGTTATACTTCAAACCGTGTTTAGTGTAAGGTTGTTGATGTCTTAATTATCCCATGAGTTAGTTAAATTGTCAATTTTATTTGTTATATTAAGAGTTATGTAGGTTAAGACCACTGGGGGCTTTCTTATAGTCATTAGAGTTTTACAATCTCTCCCATTAGTTGGGTTTGAGCTTGTAGTCTTTTATAGTTTATCTTTATCATTTATGCTTTCTTGTTTTAACTACTCAAATCATATGAAGTTAAACCTATTTTACAATCATGCTCTTAAAACTTAGGGGTATACTTGTAATTTTGAAAGGTTTTATAAAAATATATTTGATCTTAAAAGGATTGAAGTTTATTTAATCATTGATTAGTGGTTTCAAATTAGTGAATTGTTAATCCTCTAACTCATTCCCCTTATTTATGGATCATCGACAACTTCATTTCTTCTGATACATAACAATCCAAATATTTACCATTTTACGTCTATTTAGAAAATAACATGATGGGTTACTACCCTAATTGCTCTTTATGTTTCAATCACTTCAGAGGATCAAATATCGCACATTTTATCCCATTTCCCTTTGATCTAATCTAAAATTAGGGTTATAGTGTAAAAACCCAAGCTTACCATTATGCTCCTTAGGGTATATACCCCGTAACTCTTGCAGTATTAATTAATTGACTACAAAACTTCATTGACCTTTTACTTATGGACTAATTAAAACATGAGAGATCAAATTATAATTTTCTGAAGCTTAATTATTTTATGTAAGTATTTGAACCCATAATTATGAATGTTCAATGATAATTTATTTAATTACCCAAATTATGTTCTCTATCCTTAAAAAGATTGTATAATATTACTTAAGACCATAGACCAATTAGGACAACTTTTATAATTTTGGGTTATATTTTAATTTATATAATTTTCAATTGATTTTGGAAAGAAAATAAAGAGAAAACAAATTTTTTAATTTTAAAACCAACTTTTATTTTTCCTTAATCCCTGTGGCCTCAGTGAACTCATCAAATTTTATTTTATATTTTTTTACTTTTATTTTATTTTTCATAAATATATAAGTCAAGAATTTGTAAAATCATAAGAAAATATATTTAAGTATTCAAAATACAATTTTGTCTTTAAAAATTTTATGGGGACACCTTAAGGTTACTGTATTTAATCAGAGAAATTCTTGTGGCATTTTGGAATATATTTATTTTCTTATAACTTTTTGTTATTTTTAATGGAAAAATACATAAAAAAAACATTTTTTAATTTAAAATTTTTTTTTATATTTTTCTTAAGTGCCTTTGACTGTGATTAACCCCTAAACCCTTATATCATATTTTTCTGATTTATATTTTCTTTTATATAATTATTTTAATAAAATAAAGGAAATTACTATAGAAAAATAGGACTAGATGTGTTAACTTTGGAAAAATCAGTGAACATTTCTAGGCTCATGAAGAGTGAGCTCTAAGATGTCGCGGTGATTAATATTTAATTATTATTGATTTAAATAAGGTTTAGGGTAATAAATAAACAAATAATAAAACATTAAAGAAACATCTTTAATTTTTAGTTCATTAAAATCTCACATGTTCACCGAGCACAGGAGTATTTTTTATTTTATTTTTCTAAGAAATGAATTTTTTAAGTTATATTTGATTTCTTGTATTTATTTAAATAAAAATATCCCAATTTTCCTACTTAACCATGTCATCTCCAACTCATCCTCAGTGTCAACAAAGGCCCATGCATCACCCCGTGGTTGGTCGTGCTTTCCATGTACGCTGCCACATCACCCCATGGTCTGGGGTCTTGTATCGCTTCGATCCACCGTTCGCAATGATCCAAGCCGCCTGTTTTGAGAAAATGAGAATGGACAACACCGGGTCATCATCCTTAAAGGGTTAGAACCCACGAGCGGTCCATATTTTAGAGTTAAAATCTCCATCAATACTAAACCAATTTAGGTGGGGTTTGTTTTTAAGGCAAGCACAGATTGTTGAGTCTCAAAACAAAAGCCCAAATTGAGGGAAAATTTAGAGTTTTATGTCTATACCTTTGTCCAGAAGGTGAGTCCTCTATTGGAGGTTGGGTCTAGGTATGATTAGACCAAAGGGTGGAACAAGTTTGGACTAGCATTAAGATAGAAGCCGCAGGAGAGGGGTATTTCAATTAGGGAAGTGTTTTTGTAGTTTGGGGAAGTTTTTGGAACAATCAATTTGAAGTTTTGGTGTAAGAATGGGTGAGCATTGTATGTGTGTAAGAATGTTAATGCTTGGTAGCTCCGTCATTCATCTTACCACATAACTATTAGGTCTCCTCTTTTTATCCACTTCAAGGCTTTAATGATAGCATTTAACCTCATTTATAATTATTATTATTGTATAATGAACTGCTCCAATATATCTGTTATATCTCTCCAATAATCATCAACATATGACACTAGCTCTTCTTTTCATATAAATGAATTTAATTTACCTTCAAGCCTTTGGCCCATAATCATTTAATCAAACATGTGAATCAGATCATTAATTAGTTTTCCTCTAGTTTGCGTGATCCAAGCATAAGAAATTCTCACATATTATGATATTGTAATAAATTTTAATCTCGCACGAGAAATTACTTTTGGACAACTTTTAATGTAAATCAACTAATTAAGTGTAAACCTATGGGCTTGTATAGCATGATCCAACCATTCTATTAATTCAGTGCCACTATAAGCTTTTGTAGTTGACCAAACCAATGTTAAAATCTTATGATTATCTTATCAATAATAATATTTCATTAGATTCTTCCACAAATAACATTGGCAGACCCCATGCTGAACATAAGAAAATACAATCTTAAATGTTTCATCCAGACCCTTCTCCATATATGAGATTAATTCTTAGATAGTTGATCTCATAAATAATATATACAACCAATTGTTAAGAAAAATATTACCAAGTTTAGTTTTTATTCAGCTTCTGATACAATAAAGGTTAAAACTCCAATATTATTTTATGGTGATTACAACTAATATAACAACTAATTATTTTGTTTTTAGATGACAAGCATCATAAACTATTATAGATTAACAAACATCTAGAAAAGTATCAATAGAGAGCTTGAAATTGACAAAAAAATCTCTTAAAAGTAGCTATCATTTCTACTCCAACTATATGTAACATGTTAGTCTAGATTTTTTTCATACGCTCTACTGACAGTGAAGACACCAATTTGTAGTTATCATCAATATTCCCAAATAAGATACTTTGTGCTTTTTTTCTTGTGCATCATAATTTCATATATGAGATTAATATTAATATCCTTAGGAGAGTGTTAGAATTTTTTTTCACAATATCTTCGAATTGGTTAGCTGCCTAAGAAGCTATTTGTTTTTTCTTTCTCATTTGTTCATACCATGGCATAAATGTGATGATCTAATTTGATCACTTCAGAACTTTTTCCATCTGACCATAATGTGGCTTCTACTTATAAAGGATAGCCTCAATACGAACAAATTGCTATCACTTGAGCTTTATTATTATATACAACTTTCACCCCAAAATTATTCAAAATGACTTTGGATTGAAGCACTTGTTTGAATGCTAAAAAAACATGGAAACATGGATTAATCATCAAATAATTATCATCTTTGCCTTGTTTAAACCAAATCCCCTCATCACAAGCATCCATCAAAGAGTTGTCACTATGAATATAATCATAACATTAATATTAACTATCCAAAATGGGACCATGTTCTCTTACGTTTTGTGTTACAACCAGAATCTTAATCAACCACTTCCATCACATCGTGATATCATTTATTACACATCAACATCTCATCTCTTGTAATAAGTATGTAAAATCTGGGTGAAGTTCTATTAATATGATGGTTCAACTCAAAATAATGTCCTTTTAACAAAGAATGGGATACCTAAATCTCACCCTTCAACAAATGAAATTCCACTACATCTTTTTATATCTGAATTAGTTTTTGCTTCCAACACTCATATATTCCATTGTTACTATCACTTCAATTCTCGAAATCTGAATGCAAGAATGCAAGACCTACATAATCAAACAGACCTTAAGTGGATTATAAATTACTCAACTTATTAATTATATGTATTGTGTACTAAATGACCCATATCTCATGCCTCTTGATTTACAATTTAAGTTAAAATCTATTATTTTCTTAAGAATCTTAATTGTTTAAACATTTTATTAGTTTTCCATAAAAGTTTTATAGATATCCTTAGCCATGTTGGTAGCACAAAGATAGTTGGCTAAGAGTTACAAAAGCACCATCTCCTTATAGTGAAAGGCATGAAAACTATAATGTGTTATGGATTTATAAAGAGAAATACTTCATGCGAAGTTCATGACACATCTTTTAACAATATGTAGGTTATAGTAAGACAACTAATTCATGTATTTTGCTTATAGGTGTGTATTTTAGAAAATTTTCTCATAATGTTGATATGAACTGAGAGAAAGCATGTAATAAGGAATATATAATGTTCTAAATGGAATTAGTTAGAAAACCATTCACCGTGCCTTAATTTCACTTATTTTTATTTGTGCTAACATTTTGTCAAATTTTATTATTTGTATCTTTATTTCTCCAATACTCTGAGATAACCTCCTAATGTTGTTAATTTTGATTATTAGCAATAAATAACTTTAAGATACAATATGCTCTCTAAAATAATTGATGTTACCATTTTCAAAGATCTCTTTGTGTAGCATAAGAAATTATTTGAGAAAAAAACTAATTGGGCATTTTTAGTGAAATGAGTTTGGTGGATGTGGGAATAAACTTTGACATTGAGGAATGGTTAGAGCCACCAAGTTAGTCACCAAGCATGAAGAACAGAGTCGAGAGAGAGGGAGAACGAAAGAGTAGGAATGCGCTGGAACCAACATGAATTCAAAGGAGAGACACATTTGTAGTGGGTTTGCTCTATTTAAAGTGTGACTTAAGAACTTATGTGAGGCAAACAAATCCGGTAGTGGACATGAACGAGTTCAGTTGCTGTGGCAAACTTCAAGAATGGCTGGAGCAATGCAATCTAATTACCGAGAAGGGATAAACATCTATGAGAGAAAGAAAGGAGAAGAGTAGGAAAGAGCAAGAATGCATAGGAGAGATGAGATTGTACCGGGATATCAATGAATTGCCTGCCCTAACTGGGCATATTAAAAAATTCTTGGTGCATTTTGCATAAATAGAGCTATTTGGATGCTTTCTAAATAAAATAGGGACATGCATATTAATCCTCCTAAAAAATTGGCCAAAACAATTATTATTATTATTTTTGGACAAAACATCTTTGTTACTATATTATAAGTGATCTTTTATATTCTTAATGAAAGTAATTATTTTAAAATTATTGAAATATAAAAGGTCTATTAATTGCTTTCAAAACAGCATGGTTAGCCCATACTCGTCCAAGACCAACTGCATGCTCATGAATGGCCAAATTGGAATTTATCAATGACCAATTTTACACCCACAGGCCAAAATAAATCAACTTATGTGACATTGAATAAAAAATAAATAATTAATACTAATCTTTATAATATGAAATCTGTTTTCTTTTATCAAAATTATAATTAAAATAAAATACAAAATAAAAGGAATCTCACCCAGCTACTTTTTCTATTGGGCGAATTACATACAGACCTTCCNAAATCTTTATAATATGAAATCTGTTTTCTTTTATCAAAATTATAATTAAATAAAATACAAAATAAAAGGAATCTCACCCAGCTACTTTTTCTATTGGGCGAATTACATACAGACCTTCCGAAATTTCCTATTTACAAATCAGCCACTCTATTCATCCATTTTTCAAATTCTCACCCAAATGTCAAAATTCATGGTAAAACCCGAAATCATAATTTTCATTTTTATCAAATTCTAGATGGATGAATAATTTGAAAATGTAAATGTTTCTAATGGTGGTGTGCATGTAATTATCCCTTTTTTTTTTTCTTTCACATTGGTTACAATGTGATTAATTCAGCAGCCTCATCTTCTAGCCCGTGGTTTCGGGNGAAATTCATGGTAAAACCCGAAGCCATAATTTTCATTTTTATCAAATTCTAGTTGGATGAATAATTTGAAAATGTAAATGTTTCTGATGGTGGTGTGCATGTAATTATCCCTTTTTTTTTTCTTTCACATTGGTTACAATGTGATTAATTCAGCAGCCTCATCTTCTAGCCCGTGGTTTCGGGAAATTATTGCATTAGGACATCTGATGTTGTCCAATAACAGGCGGCTATGTGATAAATTGGGTCCACTAACATTTACGGTTCGGGCTCGGGTTACCTTGTGACACCCTGTTATTCGACACCTTATCCAAATTTGCATAGGTGTCCTGATACAATAATTTTTATTAGTTTCAACTGCCATTGCTTTTTTCTTTGATTACCATGGGCTGGTAATTCAGCGGTACATTGGTAGTAGATATTTCAAAAAGTAATTTACATTTCATGAGCTCATTTTTATTTTACAATTTTGACACGGTAATAAATCAACTAAACCCACTTGTTAGTTTTATACACTTAGTCGGCCTTGGCTAACATATTAAAAAATGTACCAAATGAAAATATTAGATATCTTNTATTAAAAAATGTACCAAAGGAAAATATTAGATATCTTCGGCCCATAGTTCAAAGTGATGGTGATATAGATGAGGATGTTAGTAGTAGAATTCAAGTTGGTTGATTCAAGCGGTGGAATGCTTCAGGCCTATTGTGTGATAGAAATGTATGGCTTATAATCAAAGGAAAATTTTAAATATGGTGGTGAGACCTGCAATGCTTTATGACACAGAATGTTGCCCTTTGAAAGAAAAGCATAAAACTAAGCTATGTGTGGTCAAGGTGAGAATGCTTAGGTGGATGAGTCGTTTGACACTTAGAGACAAAATGCAAAATGAATATATTTGTGATAGGACTGGTGTAACTTTAATGGCGCACAAAATTAGAGAGTCTTTTTAGATGGTTTGGTCACATAAAATGTTGACTATCTGATGATTGATCAGGTGAGTAGATGTTTTAGATTCGACTCGAGTTAAAAAAGACAGAGGTAGACCTAGAAAGACATGGGTGTATCGCATGACACTAAATAGGACGCAATGGAATTTATTATAATTAAATGATATTATGACACTAAATAGGACTCAATGGAGAAAAAGGATTCCTATAGACGACCCCACTTAGTGGGATAAAGGGTTGTTCTTGTTGTTATTGTTGTTGCGGCTGATGCTGTTATTATATTTCAGTCATTCAAAAAGTCCGCAACTATTTAACACAAAACAATAAATAAGAAGTGCACAAAACATAAGTTTGCTCTGTGTCATATGCGTCAAGAAGTCGATAATATTTTAGTGACCCAAGCATTATTATATACAAATTTTGTTATGATACACAAAAGTGAATGACTAAGATTGAGCTAGATATGGAGCATAGTTGGATGATATTTCGTAGTTCACAATATAACTTGCAGAGCAATAGTTTGCCGTGTACCATCGGCATCCAACATCGTGTATGTTAGGCAACTGGTACTGCATTACAAAATACCCATAAATCATAGTTGTTATTCGACAATATTTTCTTAGCTTCTAACATTTGCTTGTTCTTCTTTGACTTGACAAAATATTTAGAGGTGAATATTTCTAAATCTTGATTTTTTGAAGAGTTTTTCAAGTTTCGGACAAGACTTTTGTTTACAGAACTAGCATTCTTACATATTTGAATCAAAGCTTTATTAGAATTACACTTTTTAATATTATGATGTAATTTTAAATTGTTAATATTTAAATCTAATAATTTATAGCTAGCGTGAGTTCTCAGCTTTCATAAGCTAACTGCTTCTAGACTAATTTTTAGGTGTGGATATGTTACCAACAAATTTCTAACATGTAGCATGAATTTTAATGTATGACATGAATCTCAAAATCTTGAGGTATAGCATAGATCTTGATGCAGCTTTTTGAGCAAGGAACATTCAAAATTCAATTAAAAGTCTTACAGAACTTTAATTTCAGCAAACTTACAGTCAAATTGACCAGTTCGATGAGACTGACCCATTAGTCTCAAAAGTGGTCCAATCCGAACTAAATCAAGCCCAGATCAAGCTATTAAGCTGCATTTAGAAATTTTCTAGCATATTTGGAAGGTCAAATGGATCAAGAATTTGACAAGCTTATAGTTGAATCGAGCGTCTTGACAAGACAAGTCCAACGAGCCCAAGATTCTTTAATTCCAACCTTGTTGATACACTCAAGTGTGTAGCAAACGTCGTCCGATCGAGGGAATCTTTTTCAGCCATCTGATCAGAGTGATTCAGATACATTCATTAATTGCAACCAAGACTCTATAATAGAGCCCTACCTCTCTATTGAGAGAGGACCAAAAACTTTAAAGAATGAGCCGAAGTCCAGCATTACTTCCACACAGACGATCCTACGAATGCCTCCTGCTCATGCAACCACCGATCGTCGCTAACCACCATCGACCACCATTAGCTGACTATAGTCGATCACCATTGACGCCACCCACTACTTGCAATGAAACATTGTACTAAATAAATTAAAAAGTGGTGTATCATCACTGCGTCGTGCTGACCCAATAGGGGCTGAATTGAAGCCCTGACTATTACTCGCGGCTGCGACCCTCCCTATCACAGAGTGATAAGTTCATTTGTGTACCGATGTTTTAGCTTAGAGAACTGTGTAACACTTTCCCACTTGTGGGAAATGGGGCTATACACGTAATCACTAATTTATAAAGGACCTATTTAACATGGAAAGACCCCGTAGTTTTTTTATTTCCAGATTTTCCACATAAAAATATTATGGAGTTTCTGCCCAACATTTTCTGTTACCATAGAGCATTTTGGATTATTATGCAATGCTAAGATATTAATTAATCAGTTTGATGTCACAAAATCTTATGCACGTATGCGTTTGGTTCCATATGTGAAAAAAAGGCAATCCTGCCAATGAAGTACTTACGAGACTTGCTCCAAGGGAACTTGATGCAACACTCACAACATCAAAGCATCCCACTCTAACACTCGTCAATCAAAAGGGTAGTCATAGAGCCATGGGTGTTAGGCCTCCGCATCTACCCACACCAGAAAGCGCCACCCTATTGGCAAAGGCACCTAAAGTCCTTCTCTGGAAGACTGAGTAAGAAAGATAGAGGAGTCTCAACTGGAGATTCTACGACTCCAACACAAGGCTCGACAACTATTACTTGATGAAGTCTACTTGTGTTGACCTCACTTTTGGTTGAGGCCTAGTTTCTTCAGTAGCCTAGGGTCTAGCCATAGGACATTCCTGTTGATTATTCCTAGAGGACTAGTATAAGAACCCTCACTATTAGAAACTCTAAACTCTTCTTTGCTCAATTTGAATTTTCACATATTGGTCCTAACCTCTAACATTTAGTATGTGGGGCCAGTATGGGGGAGGTCAAAGGGAGTTCCCATGAGATTTTTGGCCTTAGGGTGGACCCTTGGTGGTGTGGCCTTGGTTAGTTTCACACACAAACACAGTTGATTCTCCCCACTTACACTTACAGCCTCAGGCTGTAGTCAAATATGCTTACTTGGTCCCTTAACTCTTAGGGACGCATGTAGATGGTCATTTAGGCCACTAGCCCCAGGCTAGGGCTTAGCTGAGACCAATACATGAATGACCAAATGTAGGGAATTCTATTGCTCTATGACTTAAGTAGGGTGGTTTTCTAGTTGGCAACCCTAATCTTACTAAAATACCCAATCTTGTCTTTTTCCCCTAAAACCTATCCCAATTTACCAAACAACCCTTGAAATCCCAATTTTGACCAAAATCCCAAAAATTACCCAAAATACCCAACTTTGTTCAAAAATCAATTCAAACCATTTGAAACCACTTAAATTGCCCAAAACACCCCAAAATCTTCAAAATTCCCAAATTACCCCCAAAATTACCAAAATGCCCTTGGTGACCCAAATTTTCTCAAAATCATCTAAATCATTTAAAATGTTCCCAAAACCAATTTGGACCACTACATTGAGCCCAATTTGACCGGTTTGACCAATTTTGAGCAAAAGCCCCAAATTGCCCTTAAAGGTCCAATTAAGCCAATTCACCCCAACTTTCCCCAATTCCATTCTAAACTCAGATTCATCATGCCTAAAGCAAATTGAAAACAAATTCAACTTCAATTGAACCCAATTCCAATCTCTATCCCAAAATCCCCAATTTGATCCTAAGCCAAAATTTCAGTAGATTGAACCCCCAAACTTATCCAATTGCCCCAATTGTGAATCCTAAACTCTTTACAATACTTCCCCACATCAAATTAAATCTTCAATTAGCCTTGGTCAAGCCCTAATTTCACTCAAATTCAATATGGCCCAAAGCCCCCAATTTTGCCTCAAACTCCAAATTCCACCAAATTGAACTTCAAAACCCCCAATCCAAACATTTGGTATTCAAAAATCTTCATGGAAATCCCTTGGACCAATTTGAACCATCAATTGGGTCTAACCAAAGCCTTAGCCCAATTCAAACCTATGGCTAACCCAAATGCACCAAAATTGGCTATGAGCCAAAATCCATTTTGAGTTCCTAAATCAGCTCATAATATCTCAATTCTTTTTCTAAAATATTCATGACAATCATCCAAGTCATGTTGCTCAATCAATTGGACCCAATCCAAGCTCAAGGCCAAGTCTAGTCCAACTTGAACCCAAAATGCCCAAAATTGAACCCATGCACAAAAGTTAACCAAACTAAACCAAATTGATCAAATCGAAGCCATCACAACCACTATTTGGACATTAGTGACCAGGCTAGACCCACCTAGCCCACCCTGTATGAGCTATGGACCAATGGTCCTCTTGATTTAATGGATCTCCTCCCATATTTGTCTTAAACCAAGATATCTTTGCCATCAACCTTGACCATTCAGAGTTAATCATCATTAACCCACTCCTGGCTTCCCTGACTTCTCTGGCCACCAACCCTGGCCCTGCCGGCCAACCTAGTGGCCGAAAAACACCAAACTGAGAGCCACCCTTCTAAAATCCAAACCTAAATTCACCCATCCAATGTGGCTCATCACCATTTGTTGACTGCACTCTTTAGCCCTCCCCACAGGCAGCCAAGTGCACCTGAATTGAAATCCTGAGCTCTACCCCTTCCATGGCTATTTAAGCCAACATCGTCCACGACCAAAGAGGAGGATAACAAAAAACTAAACAAAACTCTACCAAAACCACACCAGACCTCATTGCAACCTTCAGAAACCCATCCTTACCAATCTCAGCCCTAATTCCCTCTGCCTGAGTTAAACTTTTGAGCTTAAAACCAGGGTAATTTTGGCCACATTTCTCCACACCTCCATTTTCCAGCAAACTCAAATTAATTGTGCCCACACCATCCCTAGACTGAGAGGAGTTGATCCCCAACAAAACTCCCATCACAGAGATCCTCTAACCTAGCTCAAGACCAACACTTGAAAACCACTTTAGTCAAAATTATACCTAGGCAATTCACCCTAGCCCAGCAATTCATCTGTAGGCTTGTTGGTCCCTTTAAAGATTCTTCAACCATCTGATTGAGGCTGCACCTCTCAGGCAAAGGTATTAAAATCTCCCCTCAATCTGAGCTTAATTTGGTTCTCCTTGTGTATATACTGTATTTCATGCTTGATCAACCATATAAATAGGTTTGTCTCTAGTAGATGATGGTGTAGGAATAAACCACACTTGATTTGGTTGAGTATCAAGAGAGATCTTAGGGTTTAAAGTTGAATGACTTACATGTTTGGTTAATCAGTGACGATGACGGAGGGCCGTCCGATTGAGTGTGTATTGAATGGATGCTTTGGATTGCGACGGATGAACAGATGGAGCGATACGGTAGGACGTGTGGCAGTTGAGTTAAGTGGGAGTGTGAAATGGCGGTGCACCGCGTGGCCTTTCAGAGGCGCCATAGGTTGATGTGGCGCTGACTCAGATATGTACAAAAATAAACATTTTATGGATTAAATAAATGCTAGAGCTTACAAAATTCATAACTTTGCATAGAAAAATCATAGAAAGAAAATAAAAATACTCCCTTTCCAAGTGAATAGAGAAAAATAATGTGGACTAAAATAAAAATTATTTGTTGAGTCTTTGATTTTTATTGAATTAAATAGCCTCTGAGGTATTTTAATTTTAATTTCTTAAATGTTATCCACCATAGCTTGAAACTTTGGGGGGTTCATTCTCCATGACAGAGGGGATGTTCTCTGATTTTTCTAAGATCAGAAAGCATCTATGTGCATGTGATCCTGATTTCCAAGCCTAGATGGCTATTTTGGCTTGCAATAATTATATAAATCAAAATATCATTTGGAAAATAATGGGATGAATTTTAGTAGGTTTCTTGCGATCAGCAGAGCTTAGGAAAAATATCAAAATGGTTTGATACATTTTTATAGTTAATTAAATGCTTATGGATTGTATTAAATCATTTAAATTAAATAATATTCAAAAGTTTATAAAATCAATTTCAACTTGTTGATAAAATTATGTTGACTCACTGTAAAAATTTGAAATTTATTTGGTTTAGTTTAAGCACTAAAGTTGATTTTCTAAGTAAAATTGTATTTTTGTCAAAAATAATTATATTAAATTAAATACACTTATGAAAATTATGAAAAGTTGTTTTCTAAGTTCCTTATGATCAGGGGCACTTCGAAAAAATAAAAATTATTTTTGAGAAAATACTTTATTTTTAGCTATATTTTGAATTAAAAAAATAATAATTAAAAAAGTAATTAAAAAATTCAAAAATACAAAAGATGGTTCAAAGCATTTCTAATTACTTCCTCATCACTTTGGACTCATTAGAATATTTTTCCTAATTTTTCTAATTTAAAAATATTTTTTAAAATATTAAAAATGTATGTTTTCCTAATGTTTCATTAAAATAATCATAATAATTAAACTGTAATTTGAAAAATCATGGAATTTTGCTTATGTGTTCTTCTGACATAGGTGAACTCTCATGACCAATAAAAATCTTATTTTAATTAATTAAATAAATTAAATTGAAAAATCCTATTTTTGAATTAAAATAATTACATAAATTGAAGAAAAATCTACGAGACCACATATTTCTCATCTGATATTTTAATTAACTCATGAGTGAGTCTCCATGAAAATTTTAATATCACTTGACTTTCAATTAATAAGTTATAGGAAAGGGAGCCCTAGGAGCAAAATGATATTTTTGGGATTTTAATGCCTTAATTAAATTTTAGGATTAGTAAAAGGTTAAATGAATAATATTGATCATAATAAAATTTGTGGATGATTGAAACATGACGGGTTAAGAGGTAGAACCCTATTTGTCACCTTTTCATGATAAGGGTAAAATTGTAATTTTGATAATTCTCATGATTTGAAAGTCAATTCAATTAAGATGATTCTAAAGTAATGGGCTTAAGTTTTGAAGATAATAATTCACTCATTTAAATCCCAATAATTGGTGATTGAATATTAAGTTTGGTATTAATGAGAAATGAAATCCCAATTGAGAGGGCCTGCTAGTGAATTAGGTTTGATATTTAAGAATTATCTTAATTATATTAGAAAAGATGGACTTAATCAATTGATAAACACTTTCAAACACTTTAGGCCCTACTTTAACTCTGAGTATTAAAATCCCCAATGACTTTGGATTGGCCATTTAGGGTACCCGTTCATATAACTGTCAAGTGACTATCTAGTTTCTCTCATTATTGAAATAATTAAAATGTCAAGGTTCATTGAGTAATGGAGTAATTTCAACTTGACCTTGGAATGATTCATGGAACAATAAAACAATTTCAAAATAAACTCGAAACATTTCAAGAGATCTTTAATGTTGTTCAGGGTCATTCCCCGAACACTTTGGAATCTCTAAGATATTTTGAAGAACAAATTGAACTTATTATATTTTTGTCCTAGAAAATCATCCACTACGATATTTCGGGACTCACTTAGTCATGGTTTGAGGGTTCAGAAACTACACCTTCATCTACTCTAGCAATTTTTGTAAAAGATAATCTTTCAGTGGGAATGCCGAGAAGATGACAGGTATGCTTTTACATTGTTATTTATTTCTGTCATTTTACTTTATGTAATCTACTTTTACTGTAAAATATTGTAACTGCTTGGTTGTGCACTTTACTTGTAAAAATCAAAATCATTTTAAAAAATTAATCAAAATTTTCAAAAATCTAAAAAAAATTATTTCAAATTTAACCATAAATCCTTTGAAATATCACTAAATTTATAACGTCCTTTTGAATTTACGGGAGTCTCTCGGAGGAGATAACCCATGGTTGTTAACGAGATCTCCCCAGTTTAAATAAGTGTAACAACATGTTTAAGTTAAGTAAATTCAAAATAAAAAAGTGATACCGGAATGAGGGAACCGTGGGATCCTAACCGGCGTCTCTCTAATGAACTTTAACGCCCCCCTCATGATTGAATTTAAACTTGCCATTTAAACATTTTTGACCTTAGACTTTAGGACTACTACTTCACCGAGAAGCTTGGAGCTAAATTTGTGGGCAGCCTTCTACAGCAGCATAAGGATCTAAAACAACACATCTTTTCTTAGAATTAAAAAACAAGCCATAGGATTTTGAGGTTCTTTCCTAGTGCAACATAAATCCTCAACTCTTTTATTTAGGCATTTGCATAATCATGCTGTGTAATATAAGCTCTAACTCATTTTAGGACTCTGAGATTGTCGTTCGTCACAACTTAAATCCTCATATCTTCAAGGCTATTTGTGCGATCATCTCGAACAAATGTAAGCCCTAACTAATAAAATTGGTAGGATGAAACTTCAAATAATCTTTCTTCTCAAAATTGAAGCTAAACTATAGGATAGCTTGGAAAGTCACTGAGGTTCTCCTCAGGATCCATGACATCCTCTAGTTCTTCTTCATTTGGATTTCCTAAGTAAATTATTATAAATTTGAGTCATTCCTATTTCACACCTCTTCGTCCGATCTTTGAAAAGTCCTATCATTTGAAATTCATGAAGACAATATTCCCTGATCTAAATCGAGAGTTTTCTTAGGTGACTTAAGTTATCTAAGATGTAATTAACTATAGGGACTTGCCCTTATAGGAAATTTTAAGAACCCAGCTCAATATAACTCTATTCAATCTTTTATATTAAATAGGGGAACTTGTTGGTCAACATAAAAAATGGTTCTTTTGTAGACTTAAAGAGATGTATAAAATTCTTTAGTTTATTTAATCCAGCACCGCCATCAAGTAGGGTATTTATCCTTCAAGGTAGATATATTGTTTGCGGTGCTGTGCTCGATCATTTAAACTACCGAGGATATGGGATCAGTTTGGTCTTGTATTTTAAAAAATAAGAAAATGTTAATTTTAAAAATTGTATATACATATACTAAATTAAAGCAGGTGATGGGTTTCCTATTCCTGCGACCGACTACTCCTAATTTGGCTACCGACAACCTGCCACCGATTCAAATGCTGATAGGAATGCATCACTTGAAAATACTCATACCGAGCCTCATCCTTGCAAGGGAACTTTTCCTTTGTTAGGCCAGGATGTTGACCTCCTAGACACTGCAAGTTCTACTCATCCATATCATGCAGCTCACTTAGCATTGCCTTGCTTTATGGTCATTCATGACGAGCTATGATGCTTGATCTGGGAAGAGGTTTCTTTGGAGAAAAAGTATCACTCCTTTGCTAAGTAAAAATTACTAGAATTCCTTATGTGTTTGATTCTTTTTAGACTAAAAGTTTCTAATTTGTCTATTTATCATTGTACTCTTTTCTTTTATATACAGTCATCTTTCTTGAATTATTATAGCAATTTAGAGAAGAGGTGAGATTGGAAGAGTTGAACATATGACAAAATCAAACAAAAAAAATAAAAAAAAATATGGAGAGCTTATTTAAGTTAATCTTCATGTGATAGTTCGAGAGTGTACATCCAAAATAAGATCGAATCAAAATACTTTAACACACGTTATCCACCAAGTGAATCCTTACATATGCAACCTATATAACTAGATAACCAAAATTCTATCCATATTTTATGGAGTCAAGAGTAACTATAAAAGTAATGTGTCCCTTTAGTTAATTGCATCTTGGGGTTTACGTAAAAATACTCTTAATAAAAAGGAGTCTTGTTTATGTTTGTGATAACTAGTGAAAAGGGCATATCCAAAAGTTATGATTTTCTCAAGTAGGAACATGTCAGTGCTAGAAAGCTTATACTGAGTTGTGAGAGTACCGGGTAAATCTCTCACATTCTAGTAGGGTGGCCGCTAATTGACAAACAAGGCCTATGAGAGAACTGGTTCATAAGGTACATTCATCCTACCACTTGAGGCAACACTAGGCTATGGAGGTAGAAGTGAATCATTGTATCCTAAATAGGCAGCGACTAATCATCAAAATGAAGCCCACTGGATGACATAAACGATATGGTAAGTGGAATACTAGGCTCAAAAAATAGTTTACCAGTAAAAAGGTAAAGAATTCCTTGACAGGTAGAGATAGATGAGTTAGGATTTTAAGGATTTGCCATCTCAAGCTATTAAGACCTTATGTATACTTGGTTTTGAAGGTAGTCAACCTAGTATAACCAGAGAACCTTATTAGCAACCTATGTATTGCATCATCCATGGAATCCCAGTAGCCCTAAAGTCAAAGGAAGAAACCTCTATGTCCTATGATCATATGTAAGTAGAATAGGTAGGCATGATTCATATGTTGGCAAAGAAAAAACTACCCCACAAAGGGCTTATACCCCATCTGTTTCAAGGATCTTCTAACACCCTAGTTGCTTTAGACAACAAGATATTAAAAAATTATACTTGGTGAGTTGGGTTGAGTAAACATAAGGGGTCCTTCTTAGAACATGCATAATAATGCAATTTTTTGAGCAAACCTTAATATGGAGGCCCTGTTAAGTATGACTTGTGATATATTCTTGCAATATGAACATATTTTAAATCCAGTTTGAAGGCCTTCCAATAAATTAAAAGAAGAAAATAAAACTACTCATTTTAAAATGAATTAATTTTAATCCTAAAAACTTTTATGCTCAATAATTTACCATTAGGTTTTTATAAAAATGGAATATTTTGTCTTGAGAGAGCTAATATTACATATGAGAAGACATCCCAGATAAATCACAATCAGAAGAAAGAGTAAACATCTACACTTGCATGAAATAAAACATGTCATTAGAATAAATAATGAAATATACTAAGTGTCGCTGGGTCGGCAAAATATCCCAGAGAAAATAGAAAAAGGCATTCAAGCACATATATGATACACCGAAAATATATACATTTTTAGACCCACATTTTATACTTATTTTTGGTGATATTGCACCTTAATGGAAGGTATTTTGATGTTTTCTTGCAGATTGCTGATTTTTAGGACTTAAAGCAAAGGGATGAAATTTGTAGTCAAAATTATGTTTTTAAAGAAGTACTTAGCGCCAACTGCGCAGAACAAAAGAACAGCTGAAAATTTTACTCAGCGCCGATGGTGCCAGATTAACGCTGACGACGCCAAAGGCGGTTCAGACCCCGCTTCTAGAGGGTTTGATGTATTTGGACGATTTTTGAAGAGTTTTTGGATGCACCTCTTGGAGAACCGACTTTAGACTTTAGTTGGGGCCGAAATTCATTAGGAAATAGACTCTTTTTAGCTCAAAAACGTTCTACCACGTTCCATTTTTGCTATTCTTCATAATCCATCTTTATTTCCCCACCCTATTGGAGTCCATTAATGATTTTTCCTTTATAGTTTAGAGTTTGTGTGGTGAGATTTAGTGTGAAACTTTCTGTAAGAGTGTTGGAGAAGGAGAAAANGAATAGCTCCTATTCGGCTTGCTAAACAACTGAGCCGGACATGAACACACTTTTTGAGCTCAAAATATAAACGAGCGTGTTCGGCTCGTTTACACCCCTAGATATAAGTTGATCGAATTTGGATTCTCTTTAACGATGAAGAAATTGAAAAAAAAAATTTAATATGGTTGGATAAAATGAAATGTCGGAAAAATTAATTGCAGCTTGATACACTTTTAGTAATAGTAAATAAATAAAAAATTAATATAACCGTATTCTAACACAAATTATATGAGAACGAGTCTGAAAATTGTTCGTTATCTTCTATAAAAGTGCTACTTACGAAAAAATTTTATTAAATTTGCATAAGAAAGACCTCAGACATAAAAAATATATATAAATTAATCAATAATAAAAATATTCAAAGAAAAAAATGTTGCCCTCCTAAAAGTCAGCACAAAGAGCACACTAAATGGGATCATTAAACTTTCCATGGAAGCACGTGTGCTTAATTCCTAATAAAGATGCCATTTTAGCACAAAGAGCACAATAAATGGGCTCATTATAGTATGATATTTCTGTTTTTCCTTCTTTTTCATATTTTTGGACAAAAGTCAAGCTGCGTGAAGCACAAACTAATATCTTATTTTGTATTACCTTTTAGATGCTTTACTTTTAAGAAAATGTCTTAATAAGTTTATTAATGATATGCTGAGTTTTTCTTATTTCATTTATTCGGACAAACTCAAGTTGCAGGATCGATGCGACTGAAAATAGTAAAATTAAGATGTCGTGGCTCAGGAATATTCAAACACGGATAGAATAATAATTACAAATTTTACATAGAAAACTCAGATGGTGAAGTTGGTGAAGCGCTCCAACATATTTTTACTTTCAGCAATTAGCAAAAGATTTTATGCCCGTTAAAGCGATACTACTACCAGCAACCAATTGGAAAAGGGGAAAACTTTCATACATCGGATGCAAAATTTATGTATTTAATTACATATCTAATACCTTTGATATTTACATGTACAACACTTAAAAATATCATAATCATATCAATGCATGTACATGAAAATGTCTAGTTCACTTAAAAAAAAAATAGTATTATTGAGTGCCGAAAAAGTCATGGCGAAAAAGTGATATTTTAACATCTTAGAGTTACATGAAAATTCAGCATATGCATAGATAAATGAACAGTAGTAGAAGGGAAAAAAGTGATAATCATAGACGCATAATAATATTTTAGCATGAAATATCCAGGAAATGAGAAAAAAAATCATGAGGACTAACCCAATTTAAAGTAATTCATTATGATTTTGTAAGTTTATAGTTCAACTCTTCCCATGAATTAGAGAAATTGATTAAATTATAAAATTGATAATCATAGATGTACAATAATAATTTAGCTATAATAGTAATAATCTAACAACAACAATTATAATTTTTTATTGTAATATTAATAGTTAGTCACAAAAATTCTAGTTGGTCCATACACAAACAGTAGTTGGCCACAAGGATTATGGTTGGAAGCTGCAATATTGGTAGTTGGTGGTCATAAGAGGTGCAACTAGTTTCTGCAATAACGTTAGTAGGCCACAAATGCCAAAAGTTCTCTCATTCTTCAATGTAACTCTTATACGTTACAATCATATTTTGAGTTACAACTTTTGTAAACAGGGATTGCTGGTGGCAGGAGGTCGTTGAAAGCAGGGATGGCTGACAATGGTTGATGATAGCTAACAGGTGGTGGTCAACAGTGGCTTGTAGGAGCTGGTTGACGATGGTCGGCAATTTAAGTCAGGAGTTATCCTTGGGTCTTCAATCCAATACTGGTTTTGAAAACCCTCTTCTTCCTCTCTCCCTCAAGTGAGAGAGGGGTATTTTGATCATTTAATGAATAACTTGCCCAATCATCTGATCGGACGACCCCATATTAATCCCCTTAATTATATGGGATTATTTAAAGATTTGAGCACTATAATGACCTAGAAATTTAGTGATCATGGGTTTTTTGGCTTCCTCTCAATGAGGCGTTTGATTTGTCTATAAACATGATAAATTTGGAGTTTATTGGATCATTCAAGTGATGATTCAAAGCTTCCAAATGCACTTCAATAACTGAATTTGTGATTGACTGAACCTATATTTATCCAACTTTAGTACAACTGGGTTCGCCTTGTCAAGATGGTCAAATATAAAAAGTTTATTGCTAAAGCAATTCTCAAAATTTGTGGTAGATGATAACAATTTTTTGATGACGCATCGATTATTAACTGCAGTTCTTATGTGCAGTTGAAGAATTGAGTGGTAGATGAATAAAAAGTAAATATTGTGATGTTCGATACATAAGTACATATAAATACATACTTCATCTAACTCGAGATCATACAGTCGTGGAAAGCTACAGATTCAGCAAAGCATGTCGTAACTAGTAGACTTTAGGTGAGCAATTTTTGTAGTTTTCAACTCTGTTTTACAGCTAAAGCTAAAGAAATTCTTGTTGTGACTTTATTCATTCCTTTCCAGTATTTTTTTTTTGTTTGGTAGGATCGTACTTTATTTATTGAATTTTCATGATAACTATCTGTTAAATTTTTTAATGAAATTCTGAAGAATCTCTGAAAACCGGAGATTACACACGCGTAGTGCTTAATAGAGAAATTTACGTACATACCGCATAATTCTTATATATATACATATATAACCCCTAAAAATTCATATTTATATTTATAATCCTATGATTTTGATGCGCGCTAGAAAATTCATCAAAGTAGAGTAATAAATTATCATCTCAGCGATGTACGAGAATCCAACATACAATAAGATGAAAGAAAACTACTAATAGGGAGACGAGAAATTTTTAAGTGGAACACGCTAAAGGAGAAAAAAACACTCCCTAAGAGTGGATGATTAAAAGTAAAATTTTTTACCACCACAAGTGTGAAATTGTTACATATTTTATTTAGTTACGACGTCGGTATGCGAAAAAACCCATTGCCTCTCTTCGTCATATGGTAGGGAGTGGTCGAAGCAACGAGTGAGTTTAAAGCTTCTATGCACCATCTTTGGGGTTAACATGACTTTCATGATAATGCCCCACTTTGTAGGTTGCTTTATTATTCCGCGATGACGGTTATTGCTACACATAGTGCTTTGTCGCAAGGAGCGGGTAATGTATGAAAAAGTTAACAAAAATCTTAGATTGTTTTAGATATTTGGGAAGAAATTGCACTTTAATAAATGTATTTTTGTGTTTATCTTATAGTTATAACAAGTAATTGAAGTGAAAAAAAATAAAATGACTTGGAGCTTAATGTTGTAAAGTGGCACTAGCGCCTAGGTGCCAGTGCTTTACAAACCCTAGAGGTTGGCGCTTAGGTGCCATGACACTGGCTCTTAGGAGCTGCCCTTGGGCGCTTAGGCATCTATTCATCCTTAATAAACCGAGAGCTTGGCACGTAGACGCCATCCCTTGGGCGTCTAGGCGCCGACAACTGATTTGGGCACTTGTTGCAGTGTAGATGGCCAGACGTGGGCAATCATGTGTCAAAGGAAGGGATTTGTGGATGCTAAGTATTGGAGTTTATAAATAATCATGCATTTCCAGGAGTTAGGAGATTGATGCTAGTGGGCTATTGATTGATGTTGGTTAGTTACCTTGCTTTGAAGAGCCATAGTTCTTCTAAGTGCCGAGGGAGTGGTGTTATTTTAGGTAGAAGTTAGGGAATCAGAAAGAGTGCTGATTTGAGTATCTCTGTTCATTGTAAAAGAAAAATAGCTAAGTATTTTTGTGTACTTGTTTGTGTATTTCTTTTGTAACTAAGTGTTATTGGGTTTCAATTTTGTTCAATGCAATTGTTTGGTGATTTCAGCATGTTTCTTGGGTAAAACCTTAACTCTTCCTTGTTATGATTAAGTAGGATGATTGGAATGTGAATTTCTTTGTAATTTGTCTTATTTTAAATGGTGATGATTAACCTTGAAATCTTAATTTGTTTTTCATTTTGGCCAAGTGAATTGTTAAAATAGGTTGTGAACCATAAGACTTGAGAAAGCTATGGTAGAATCAACTAGGTAACCACATTATAATGTGGGGTATTGGTTAATATGCATTGTAGGAAGATGAAAATATTTGGGAAATATGCTTTGAAGAGGTTTCTATGGGATTTAAGGAATTAGAGTCATTTCTATTCAAAATTTTTTACCCACTAGGGAGAGAGGGTAAAGAATATTGTTGTTCCTATTTGTCACTAGATTTTTTAATACCTGCAAATTTAGATTTCATGTCTTTAACTTAGCTCATTACAAAGAAAAGCCTCTTAAGTATTTGATATCTTTCAATCTAGTAGCTAAAAGTAGGATCATTAGTTTAGGATTTAAATTTCTTATTTGTTGTAACACAATAGGTTAGTATTTTAGACTTTAACATTTTCAACCTTTCAGGATAGGACTAAAACCAATAGGCTAGAACTTTTCCTAACAAAAATTACCTCGTGCCTTGTGGGATCAACATTTTTTACTCTAAAATATAATATTATTGATATAATACATGCACTTTTGTGACTGCTTAGTGTGTTGTGGCACCTGAAAGTGGTATCAAATTTTGGCATGTTGCCGGGGAACAACGATGATTTGACTTAGAAAAATTTTTGTTGAACTTCGAGATCTTAGACTAGAAAATTTGTAATGTTAAGTGTTTGAGTTCAATTGCTTTTACTTTTTTTAAAAACTAAGAAAAACTAAAAATATTTTTGTTGTTTGATTGTGCAGTTTTTTTTTTTTGAATTAAGGATTCTTAGTTTGTATATGAGTAGTTCGGGACCTTCGGGACTTCAACCGTACAATTTTGAGCTAGAGAGAACAATTAGAAAAACTACCAAATAAAAGAGACTTTCATAACTCATACAAGAGATGGAGAACAATCTACAAAACAACCAGAAATTCAGAAACTAAACCATAAACATCCAAATGCACATAGACTTCTAAGAGACTATGTTAACCTTACGACAGGAAAAATTCATTTGAGTATCTAAACCCCTACTATAGAAGCTAAAACATTTGAATTGAAGCTTGCTATCATCTAAATGGTGTAGAACAACCTGTGTCAGGGAACCCCGTTTGAAGATCTAAATTCATATTTAACAGGTTTCTTAGAACTCTACGCAACATTTCACTATAATAGCTTTTCCAACAATGGTGTTAGGCTTATTCTTTTCCCTTTCATTTTAAGGAACAAAGTAAAAATATTGATAAACTCATTAGCACTTGGATCAATTAGGAGGTGGAGTGAATTAGCCTACAAATTCCTAGCTAAATATTTCTCACCTTAAGAAAAGCTAAACTTAGGAATGAAATCACTTTATTTTGCTAGCATGAGGGTGAGTCAATTTATGATGCCTGGGAAAGATTCATGGAACTTCTTAGGAAGCGGCATCATCATGCAATGCCCGATTGGTTCATAATTCAAACATTTTACAATAGGTTAGTAGGATCTGTTAAGTCTATCATTGATGCTATAGTTGGTGGAGCACTTATGTCAAAGCTCTTTGATGAGGCCTATTCTCTGAGTAAGGAGATGGCTACTAAAAATTTTCAATGGTGTTCTAAAAGTGTGGACCCTAGAAAGTAACAAATGTACATGACATGGACGTGCTTTCAATTCTAACTTCTCAGGGTGGCTACTTTATCTTGGAAGCTAGACTTGTTGGGATTGAACTAGCCTTAAAGACCACAAGTAATTGAGAAAAATTCATTTGGGCAACTGGTTTATGTTAACACTTCTTCTCTTGAAACCATAAATGTGTTGAACAATGGGGCTAAGAACCCCTATTCTATTTGTTACAATCCCAAGTGGAAGAATCACTCTAACTTCAATTAGAATAACAATCATGGTGCAGAAACCCAATAATAGAGGAGTAGTCCACATAATCCTTTTTGGGAATTAGAACATACAAAATAGTTGTAACTTGAGACCTTCTTATCCTCTAGATTTTAATGCAAACAAATAGTTCAAGGAAAATAAGTTATCCTGGAAGGAAGTTGTATTATAAATGGGGAATCAACTACAAAGACAAGGTGTAGAAATTAGGAATATAGAGAATAATTTAAGACAGATTGTTAACTCACTTAGTAGTCGACCCCAAGGAACTCTTCCTAGTAACACTGAGATCAACCCTAAATAAAAAAATAATGAACATGTGAAGGCATGTTGACCTCACTTTTGGTTGAGGTTTAGTTTTTCCTCTTTAGTTGCCTAGGGTCTAGCCATAGTACTTTCCTGTTAACTATTCTTAGAAAACTAGAAAAGGAACCCTCACCATTAGAAATTCTACACTCCTCCTTGCTCAACTTGAAGTTCCACATATTGCTCCTAATCTCTAGCACTTAGTAGGTGGGGTCAATATAGGGGAGCTCAAGGTGAGTTCCCATAGGACTGCTTGCCCTTAGGGTTGACTCTGGGTGTTGGAGCTAAGGCACTCACTTTCACTCACTCTCACTCACAATCTCTCACAACCCTAAATCCAACATTTATTCACTTTGATCCCTTGATCCTTTGGGAAACTCAAGTAGATTGTCCCCTAAACCCACTAGCCCTAGGCTAGGGTTTAGCTAAGACCAATACATAGAGGACCCAAACGGGGATTCCCTTGGTCCATAGATCATGTAGGGTGATTGATACCCAACCCTACCGAAATATCCAATTTGACCTTTCACCCCCAAACCTACCTAAATTACTTAAACACCCCAAAATCCCAAATTTGGTCAAAATCCTCAAATTCACCCAAAATATCCAAACTTGTTCAAAAATCATTTCAAACTTTTTGAACATACCCAAGTTATCCAAAACTACCCAAAAATTCCAAATGTACAAAAATACCCCCAAAATTGCCAAAACTACAAAATATCATTGACACCCCAAACTTTCCCAAAACATCCAAAATCACTTCAAATATCTCCAAAACCAATTTGGTTTAATTGAACCCAATTTGGCCAATTTGACCATTTTGACCAAAACCCCGAAATTGCCTTTAAAGGCCCAATTTCCCCAAATTCACCTTAAATGTCCATCAATTTGGGCCCAATTTTGTTCAATATCAATCCTAAACTTGAACTCACCTTTTATATGACCAATTTAAACCAAATCCAAGATTAAGTGGCCCATGCTTTGAGCCCAATTTTGATCTAAGTTAAACCCTCAATTTTGGCTATATGACTTAATCCCACCAATTTGAACCTCATAACCTACTAAATTTGCCACAATTTATGTTGAAAATTCTTTGTAATATTCCTACACATCAAACTTGACCTTTAATTGGCCTTGTTTAAGCCTCAATTTCATTTAATTTTGACCCAAGTCTAAGAATCCCCAAATTTGCCCCAAATTGGCTATGTCTCAAATTTTCACCAAATTAAATGTCTTGGCCCCAAAATTGGCACCCAATTTATGTTAAACACTCTTCATGATATTACTATTGAAAATTTTCAAAAATCAATTTGGACTTAGCCCAAGCTTAGCCCAATCTAGACTCAAGTCTAGCCCAATATGCCCAAAGTGACCAAATTTCCAAAATCCTTCAAATTGAACCCCCAATTGAACTCAAAATCATTTCAATCCTTCACATAAAATCTTCATTACAATCATCTACACAATGATGATCAAATAATTCTGCTAAAAAACATGGCTAGCCTAACCCAAACCCAACTCTTAGCCATTTTTACCCACATGGACCCCTTCACCAAAACTTGACCTAATCAAGCCAAATTGTCCAACCAATGACCACCACAGCCACTAAGCCATTCCTTTGGACCAGGATAAACCATATAAACCCCACCAAAGCAACCTATGGACCAATGGGTCTCTAAATTAAGGGATTCATACCCATTTTTGGGTCTTAAACCAAATATCTCTTCCATCATGATTAACCCTTAGGGGTAAACCATAATTAAGCCTCCCCCTGGCTCACCTGACCTCCTGGCCACCTACCCTAACCCTATCGGCCGGACTAATCGTCTGAAAACCTAAAAAGTGAGAGCCACCATCCCTAAATCAAACCCATCCTTAGTCCTAGGAGCCAACTCACCCCAATTAAACTTTAGAGCCTCTTAGCCTACCACCTAAGAAAGCTTTTTTCACCCTTGACCAGGCCCTGACCTCTCCTCTCCGGACATGGCTATAAAATGGCTCCTTCATGACCAAAAGAGAGGTGCTAAAATTTTCTCAAGGAGACCTCTCTAAATCGCTCCCATAGCCTCTTCAAAACCTCCTCAGTGCAACCCAACCACTTCCTTGTCGTAATTCCCCTTGCCGGAGTACAATTTTTGAGCTCAAATCTTTGCCGGAGATAGGACAGAACTCTCCACACCTCCATAGTGCACAAAAAATAAATCAAACTCAACCACACCTTCACCACAGTGAAAGAAGATAAAGCCCCATCAAACACCTCTGACAAAGAGTCTCTACACTAGACTTTGATCAACACCCAAATTCAGCTTTGATCGAATTTGGTTCTAGACCTTTCACCACGACCAGAGGCTCAATCCCTAGCCTCCTTTGACCTCCACAAATTTTTCGAACACCTCTGATTGAATTTTTTCCTTCTCAGAGCAAAGGTATTGAACTTCCCCTCTTCCTGAGCCTATTTTGATTCTCCATGTGATTAGGGTTAGTTTAACGACATGTTTACCATATGGATATGTTCTTCACACTTAGACAAGTCCATAGGATCAAAATTGATGTCATTTAGTTGAGAAATGAGGGAGATCTTAAGGTTTTAGGGTTAACAGTTACGGGCTCACACTATTTGGAGACGACGACCCGCAGTTGTTAGATCATGCGTGTATCAGATAGAGGGCTCTGATTGCGTCGGATGGGACCGTGGTTCATAAAGTACGGGCTGACTTAGATGGCGGTGCAGAACTGAAAGATGCCGCTTGGAGCTTCGGAAACGATGAGGATGATGTGGCATCGCGCTAGATAAGTAGAAAATTAGAGCTTTATTTTATTTATTTAATGTCCAAAATTTCAAAAATCCATATCTTGGTGTAGAAAAATCAGAAAAATAAAATAAAAATATCTCAGTGCTTAGTGAATATAGGAGAACAGCGTGGAAATGATTTGAAGTTTATTTGATGCATATTTTATTTATAATTAATTAAATATGGTTTTGAGACTTTTAACTCTGCATGCATATAGACATTTCAACATAGCTTGATATTTTGGCATGTTGTTGCCTCTGTCATGGGGGCTATTGTATGATTTTTGCAAGGTAAGAGAAGTTCTCTAGACAGAGATCCATATTTTTTAAGTTTATGTCTATTATTTGTATAAATTAATCATAATAATTAGCTTGTTGCTTATAAAAATCCAAAAAAATTTTGGAAGGTTTATTGTGACCACAAAACCCTTTGAAAATATTTTCATGGGCCAAGTCGTTAAGAACACACTTAACTCTCACAAAACCCTAAAACACAAAGAAAATTAATTCTGGAAAAATAATCATCTAAATGACTGGATTTTGATTCTCCATTGAGATTTAAGGTTCAGAAAACTCTCTATAAAAAATTCAAAACATTTGAAGTTCATTTGATAACTTAACTTGATTTTCTAAATTAAATGATATTTTTTACTCTAAAATGATTTTTCATAATTAAAATATAACTCAAAGAATTATAAAAATTGGTTTTGGGAGCTCTCTGTGATCATGAAAGTTTTCTAAAAATATAATTGTAATTAGAATAAAAATTTTATTTTTTAAGCCTATTTTGATTTTTAAATAATTAAAATATAATAAAAATCACAAAATTGATAAAATTCATTAAAATGTTCTCAATTATTTTTTAAACACTTATGCACAATTGGATTATTTTTCCTAATTTTTTTAAAGTGAAGATATTGAATTTTAAAGCTAAAAATAATTTTTAAAGGCTAAAAAATGATTTTTCTTAACCCTTAACTTAAATAATTCTAATAATTCAAATGTAACTGAAAAAATCATGAACTTTTGTCCCAATGGTTTTCTAGTCTAATTCAACCTCCAGTAAAAATTTCAAGGGATTAGGCTCTGTCGTGGTCAAGATATGGAATTTTCTTTAAAAAACCCTATTTTTGCATATCAATAATTATATAAATTAAATTAAAATTTGAAAAATCACATTTTCTCCTCTGATATCTTAATTGACCCATGAGTAAGGTAGGATGAAAATTTTAAAGTCATTTGACATAAATTTGATAAATTATGAAGTGATAGAGCCTTAGGGGCAAAAGTATAACTTTGAGAATTTGGCCTTAATTAACATTTAGGCTTAATTCAAGAAAGGGAAATGTGCAACCTTTTTTATCCTAATTAGCATATTTGGATGACTGAAACACAAGGGATTAATTGGCAGAAATCAGTTTTATTTTTTTCCTAATTAAAGGATAAGTTCGTAATTTCCTAAATTATTAAAATTTGAAAGTTTAGTAAATTAAAATGATCCTAGACTTAGAGGTATGATTTTGGGTGTTACTAACTCATTAATTTAATACACCTATTTAATGTTCAAGTGACATTCAAAAGTTTTGATGATGAATTATTATCACTTAAAATTTAATCTCTTTCAAAATGACTAAGACATCCACCAAGGTCTTAAGGGCTTAGTAGTGACCTAAGCTAAATCAAATTTGGTTAAATGAGGATTAGGAAAGTGAATGCAACTAGAAATTGAACACTACAAGCCCAAGTTAAGCTAAAATTGGCCAAGTGTCTTAATAGCATTACCTTACTCCTTTTAAGGGTCTTCACTCACATAATTCTCAAATTAAATGACAAATGATGATTACCCTACTCTTAGGGATATTTGAAACATCAATGTTCACTGAACACTAGAGATATTTACAGGATGAATTATTAAGCAACATAATAAGTTTAAATGAGCTTGAGAATTTTCACTAGGAGGTGTGGGGGAAGAATGGACCTGCTTTTTCTCTTGATCTTTTGGATACCCGAAGGTCTACTAAACTCACTATGTCTCGCTTAATAAGATCATCCTTAATTGAATTAATAGAGGCTCACTAAGATATGATTTATGATTTGGTAAATCATCATAACCTTATTTTTCCACTTTACATAAGATGCCCTTACATGCATTTTGAGTTTCAGGTGGTGGAACGAGAAGACTCGTCAGATACGCTTTTACAGTTTAAAGTACCATTTTTTTTCTATACTCTCCACACTGATTTTATGCTTACAAAGCTTGCATGTTAAATAAAAAAAGCCAAAAATAAAATCAATCAAGATAAAATTCACTGCCACAACATTCAAAATATAAGAAAACTTAAAATTTAATCACAAACATAAAAAAAAATCACAATTGCAACTAAATTAAGACGTCTCTATCGGATGTTCGGGAATCCCTCGGAGGAGGTAACCTATGGTTGCTAACAAGGCTTCCAATGGTCTAAATGAAAGTATGGAACTCATTAAGTTGAGTTTAGTAAATTTATTTGGACTAAGTAAATTCGATAGAAAATAGTGATACCAGAACGAGGGAACCGTAGGATCCTAACTAATGTCACTCTAATCAACTTTAATATGCCCCATAACTTTGAAAGAACTATAACCATTGGGCCATCTGATTTGACATCATAAATTAACACACTAGAAAAATTAAACTCGCCAAGATAAGGAGCTTGGAGCTAACATGGCGGGCAACACGACCATCTCTAATAGTAAAATCTGTCTTCCTCAGCTAAACCATTCCTTCCATAGAATTAAACAACTAAAGCCATAGGACTTCGAGGTTGTTCGCTTAAGCAAATAAATCCTCACCCCATCGATAGGCCTTTGTATAGCTTTGTTGTACTGTATAAGTCATAACTTGTCTTAGGAATCCAAGGTTGTCGTTCATCACGACCTAAATCCTCACGTCTTTCAGATTATTTGTGTTATTGTTTCACACAAATGTAAGCCCTAAATTAATAAAATTGGCTGGGTGAAACAATCAAATAATTTCTCCTTAAAACCAAAGCCAAACAATAGGATGGATTGGGAAGTCATTGAGGTTCTCCTCCAGATCCATGACATCCCCAAGTTCTTCCTCCTTTGGATTCTATAATAAATGTTCCAAATTAGAACCTTTCCCATTTCACACCACTTTGTCCGATTTCATTGAAAAGTCATATCCTTTTGACCTCCTTGAAGATAGTATTTTCTAATTTTTATCGAAAGTTTTTTTAAGTAATTTTGCTCATTTAAGATATAATTAACTATAGAGGCTTGCCCCTATAAGAAGTTTGTCTGAACCCAGCTTAAAATAAGTCCTATTTAATTCTTCATATTAAAGAGAGGAATTGTCAGCAAATAAAATGGTTTAGAAGACCGAACGGATGTCATATATTTCTTAGTTTATTTGATCGAGCCTCATCCTCAAGTCTTGTGTTTATCTTCGTGATAGACACAGTGTTTGAGGTATAATGCTCTTTCATTTAAACTATAAAAAGTATGGGGTCAGTTTGATTTCATATTTTTTTTAAAACTTATATATATATGAAAATTAAAATGTCCTTCTGAAGCGGGTGACAGGATTTCGATTCCGATGACTAATAGCTTCCACCGTGCAACTCCTTAATTAAAATAGTGCCGACAGCTTCTAGCGACTCCGTTGGGGAATAGCTTCTCTTTCTATTTAAATTAGGAAATGTTATCGTCACATATCGATAATGTGTTTATGTCCCTCATGAACCAAGTTACCCATCTTCTATTGACATACCTTACCCATTTTTGTCTTAGGAAAGTACGGTCAACTCTTTGGACTTCAGGACCGTCTGTTCAACCACCTTTGAACAGGGAGGTTTAGGAGGCCATTAAAGACTTTTTAGTCTTCGTGTGGTGTTGGACCCCCAATAGGTGTGTTGGTGGACTAGTTCCACCTGGGAATTGTGTGTTGTTAATTTGGTCCTGTAATGGGTCATAAACACTTCACATCTCCTTTTCAACTTTGATTTGCTATTTTGTAAGCTATATCGGATTGCGTCGTGCTGCACGCACTTTAAAATTTTCTTTTAATTAAATGTTTCTACTTTTAAGCTACTTTTACTGAAAATTTTTAAAATCCCCATAAACTAAATAAAGAATTACCCGATCTACAAATCGACCTCTATTAATTTTTAGTGCTTGAACTAAGATCACGAGGTTTTGGCCAAATAGCTAACCCCAGAGCAAAGCTGATGCAATGGCGTACCCAATGCTCACTTTTTCCCGCAACCTCCCGACGAGCTGCGATTTGAAGATCATGAGGTCCTTCTCGGGAAAGCCTCATTTGTCATAGTGAAAGTCTTCGCTCCAGAGGTTCAAGAGCCGTCTACCGAGTTTAACTTGAACTGCCCTAAGGATTTTCCTTCTTACAAGAAAGTCAAGAATACTGCCACCACGACACCTACCAAGCCTGTTGTTCCCGTCGTTGCTAAGGGAAAATAAAATTATGATCTTTGAAGACCCGACTGAAGGGTTGGTCATCCCGCCGTCAGTGTTTGAAATCAAATCAAGTTTGAGGACTATACCACTAACTCAAACCCAAAGGAGAAACCGTAATAGGAGGGTTTGGAGGGCTACTAAAGCTCAGGCTCCTAAGGAGATGCCTGTTGAGAAAGATCCTCACTATGTTGAGTCAGCATTGTCGAAGACCTATCCACTCTTGCGAGGAAGTAGATTCCATCCTTTAATGGGAACCAATGGGTACAAGAGTATCCAGAAAATTGCTGCTACTTTACCATCACTTCATGAGCATGGTGAGGAGAGAAAGAAGTCCGCTCCTATCACCTGAGTCAGTTTAGTTTTCAAGAGGCTAGCTATCAAGGAAGATTGTTCAGTTAGTGAACTACTTAAATGAGTGTGACATGCAGTATCCCCTCGCATGAAGAAAGAAATTCTAAAGGATGTCAAATCTGCCAAACAATCTCAAAAGTCAACTGAAAACATGCCCGCTCACATTCCCATCTGGTTCCGTTTGGGGAGCAGAGATGATACCTCTATTGTCACTACCAATTCTACAGTTACTAGACCCGCAAATTGTTGACCGGTTAAGTCACGACTGGGTCCATGAATTCTACAAATCACCCACCTCAAAGACATTCAAAAGTTATGATAGATGTTCAAAAGGCAGAATTAACTGTGAGAGTTAACGATCAAGAAGTGACATTTAACATTGTGAACTCTATGAAATACCCTACTGTTGAAAGAGATAATGAATGTTTTTGCATGGAAATTATTGAACATCTATTGAATGATGCATTTTGAAGCATATTTTGAAGAGAAAAAAAAATTTGAAGACAAAGATGAAGTTATTTTGGACGAAATAGAAAATAAAGAATTAGATTATGTTCAGGAAATATTTGAGATGTTGGATATTATTGTAAATACTGATAAGAATCTAGTTCTATCAATTATAAAATCACCTGAACTTGAGTTGAAAATATTGCCTAACCACTTCAAGTATGTGTTTCTGGGAAACTCATCTACATTACCTGTTATTATATCTTCAGAGTTAAATTATTTGTAAGAGCAAAGACTTTTGGATACGTTAAAAAAATATAAGAAAGCTTTTGGTTGGAACTTAGCCGATATTAAAGGAAGCAGTCCTTCGATCTGCATGCACAGAATTATACTAGATGAACAATATAAACTAAGAGTTGTTCCACAAAGGAGATTAAACCCAATGATGAAATAAGTAGTTAAGAAGGAAATTTTGAAATGGTTGGAAACTGGAATTATATATCATATTTCGGACAGTGCTTGGGTAAGTCCAATTCATTGTGTTCCTAATAAAGGTGGGGTGACTGCTGAAGCACAAGAAAATAATGAATTAATACCTATCAGACAAGTTACTGGGCGGCGTATTTGCATTGATTATAAAGACTTAAACACTGCCACTAGGAAAGATCACTTCACTTTACCATTTTTAGATAAAATAGTGGATAGACTTACTGGGCACAAATATTTTTGTATTTTAGATGGATATACCGGCTACCATCAAATTCTTATTGCTCCTGAGGATCAAGAAAATACAACATTTACTAGTCCTTTTGGGTTACGATCAAATTCCTATTGCTCCTAAGGATCAAGAAAAGACAACATTTACTAGTCCTTTTGGAATATATTGCTCCTGAGGATCAAGAAAAGACAACATTTACTAGTTCTTTTGGAACTTTTGCTTTTCTGAATGTCTTTCAGATTTTTTAATGCACCTGTAACTTTCCAGAGATGTATGATGTCTATATTTAGTAAGTTAATTGATGATGGAATAGAAGTGTTTATGGATGATTTCTCTGTATTAGGAACATCATTTGACGCATGCTTAAATTATCTTGAACAAGTTTTGGAGTTATGTGAAAGAACTAATTTAGTTCTAAATTGGGAGAAATATAAATTTATGGTTGCAGAAGGAATTGTGTTAGGGCATAAATTTTGGAAAATGATATGGAAGAAGACCCTGCAAAAATTTAAGTTATATCTAAATTAACACCTCCCACTAATGTAAGAGGGCTTAGAAGTTTTCTTGGACATGTTGGTTTTTACAGGAGTTATATTAAAGATTTTTCAAAAATTACCAAACCTGTATGCCAACTTTTAGAAAGGACAAGAAATTTGAGTTTAATGAAGACTATTTAAATGCCTTTGAGTTATTAAAAGAAAATTTAATCACAGGCCCTATAATAGTTTCACCTAACTGGAGAAATCATTCAAACTGATGTGCGATGTTAGTGATTATGCTATTGGAGTTGTTCTTTGACAAATGTATGATAAAATTTTTAAAGTTATATATTACGCTAGTGAAACTCTTAACGATGCTCAAATTAACTACACTATTATTGAAAAAGAGTTACTGGTTATTGCGTGTGCTTTTGACAAATTTAGATCTTATTTAATTGAGACTAAATATGTTGTGCAGACTGATCACTCTGCTATTAAATATCTGATGCAAAAGAAAGATGCTAAATCAAAGTTAATTAGATTGATACTTTTGATGCAAGAATTTAATTTTGTGGTTATTGATAGAAATGGAACTGATAATCAAATTGCTAATCATTTATCGAGACTAGAATATCATGAATTATCTGACATCGATAATGAAATTACAGACAGTTTCCCTGATGAACAAATCTATAATATTAATGAGTGGAAAATACCATGGTATGCTGATATTGTTAATTATATTGTAAGTGATATTTTTCCACCTATGCTGACATTGCAATAGCAAAGAAAATTCATTTATGATGCGAAAGCATATTTTTGGGATGAGCCTTATTTATATAAACAATGTAAGGATCTTATTATGAGAAGATTTGTACCTTATGAAGAAAATGAACTAATTATTCAGAAATGTCATGATTCTGAATTTGGAGGATATTTTGGAAAGAGGTACAAAATGTTATGAATGCAATTAACAATATCTCTGATTTTTTTATCATATAGATAGGAGGATGAAAGAGCATTTTGATCACTATGGACATATCGAAAGAAGTTTGATATGATTGATGAGAAAGATGGGATTGATAGAAGAGGACTCTACTGAAGAATTCCCATACCGACCCTTCTATAATGTCTTCTTTCATGTTCAATTGATGGGTGATATCAGAGGAGAAACAAGCACTGAATTAGAGGAGTAGTAGATTTACTTTGCTACCTATATTTCTATGTATGTGATTTGATTTGAACATACGTGTTTGCTTTACTATCAAATTTTTCTTTTAGATCTCAGTATAGTTGAGATTGAGCATAGAATATTTGTTTTCAGCGTTTAGAGTGTTGTGGCTTGGATTGCGACGCTGAATTGATGTATTAGGTTAAGAAAATACCAAACTTATGTGTGTCATGTAACATGTATTGTAACACTTGGATTTTATATATAATTATGGTGATTTGTCCTATGAATGTTTATTTGTGTTAGTACATCATTTAATCACTTAAAACTTATGTCTAGAATGATTGAACGGATATCGAAGAGGCTTGAAATTAATCAAAATCGCAAAAATATGAAAATTGAACAAATTTTGAAAATCTCGCCGACGGTGCCATTGACGCCACCGACAGCGAATTTTTCTCGAGACTTAGGCTATTTAATTCAATAGAGTTGACCACGGCAAGAAGTGAATCAAGTGGAGGTCTGGGACATCCTGGCCTCATTTATGCACTTTGCCAACTTTTTGGAGTTGAAGCTGGAGATGATGAAGAATGGGTTTACCCTATGAAACCCATTAGTAAAGCTAATTTAAAGATGTATGAATCCCATGAAGGATGGAGATCTGGGAGTAGGAGTAAAGAACCTTCTAATAGTAGAGATATCCCCTCTACTAGTTATGACCTTCCTTCCTCTAATTCCCCTACCCTTCATGANTGATAACCTCGGAATCCTAAGACGAGTTTAGGGTTTATATTATACAATATGGTTGTACAAAGGCCTAAAAATATGTTTGAGGATTTATGTTTCACTTGACAAACAACCTCAAATTCCTATGGCTTTTTTGTTTAAAGCTAATGAAGGGATGTATTAGTGTAGATACTCTTGCTGTTGAAGATGGCCGAGCTGCCCACCATGTAAGCTTCAAGCTCCTCGTTGTAGCAGAGTTCAAGTTTTCTAGGTCATAATGTTAAATCAGGTGTCCTTATGGTTAAAGTTCTATAAATTTTATTATGGGCATATTAAAGTTGATTAAAGTGACACCGGTCAAGATCCCACGGTTCCATCGTCCCGGCACCACTATTTTCTATTGGAATCACTTAGTCCAAATGAATTTACTAAACTAAACTTAATGAGTTCCATAATTTCATTTATACCATGGGAAACCTCATTAGCAACCGTAGGTTACCTCCTCCGAGGGTTCCCGATCTTCCAATAGAGACATTTTAATTTAGTTGAAGTTGTATTTTTTTTGTGATGTTTGTGATTAAGTTTTGAGTTGTCTTATATTTTTGAAATGTTGTGGGGTATTTTTGTTTGAAATTTTGTTTTTGGTTTTGGTTTTGGTTTTTTTTTTTTGTTTTTACCATGAAAGTGTTTGTTATGCAGTAAGTATGGTATCAGCATAAAAGAAAAGCAGTAGAAAAGTACAAGAAAGACTGTAAAACGATGTAAACTGTAAAAGTGTACCTAACGAGTCTTCTCGTTCCACCACCTGAAACTCAAAATGCATGTCAGACCAGTTTATGCTTATAGAGCTGGAAAAGTAAACTTTTGGAAACCTTCCTAACTCTATGTTGTGTATTGAGGGTTCTTAAATTTTAAGGATAATATTATTAAGTAANTCATCTTCGCCGCACTATCATTTCTTCAATATCCGTTGTGGGATTATTCAATCAGTGATTCACGAATCCTCGTTCCTTGATTAATCTTTTTATTGTCAGCAACTTGTTGAAGATTCGCTGCGCTTCCGCATTAAAACTTTCACCCATTGAAAACTCGCATTTTGAGATTATCAAGAAAATTGGACGTCATAGGAATGAAATTGACAGAGTTTTACTTTGTTCTTGGGGAGAAAATATGAACTAGAGTTCGAATTTTTGAGTTTAAAAAGACTATTCTCGCCCAAAAATCGCTAAAAACTGCTCATCGGACACAAAAAATCGCCTCTCACCTGTCTCGCCATCGGCGACCTTGAGGGCGCCGTCGGTGCGCCTCTGTATTAATTTTGTCTCGACTCCTCTATTTTCGGTCAAAATCTTTTCTTTAAAGATGTGGATGAGTTTTCCCAAGAGTTGCTTATACACCCCTCCAAAATCCGGCCTTATCCATTGTACAAGTACACATAACCGTCGATCTTGCCGTCAGCGGCCTCGAAGGCGCCGTCGGTGGCCTTCTGAAGATTTTGTCCTGTAGCCTCGGGAAAAGCTCGTCGTCGGCGGCGTCGATGGCGTCGTCGGCGCCCTAGTGCAATTCTCCACATTTTGGTTCTTTTTGCTCTAAATTTGCTTCTTTTTGCATCTTTTTGCTCTATTGACCTTAATTCATGCAACAAAACATCAAAAATATCTTTCTTTAAAGTGCAATATCATTAAAAACAGTATAAAAAATATACAAAAATTGCAACATATTTTCCTTTGGTCATATATTCAATCGGGATCAAGTTTTTGGTGCCGTTACCGGAGATGATAACGATAAATTAAATAGATTTGGTAAATTATGAAATTTAGAGATAAAAATATATAAAATACAAAAAAAATCAAATATATATATATATATNCTACAAGGGAATCTGTATGAATTTTCTTTTATATATGAAATTTGTGTTTTGTTATATCTTTCTCTGTAAGAGTGTTGGAGAAGGAGAAAAGTGAGAGATCTTCTTTCTGCATTTCTAAGGAAAGGCTACAAGGGATTTGATTTGAGAAAGAGTTTCAGATAAGTTTTGTTTGTTTATTAGTGTTGTATGAATTTTCTTTTATATATGAAATTTGTGTTTTGTTATATCTTTCTCATAAAATCTGAGTAGTTCCCTCAATTTTTCTCCCTACTCTGAGATATAGTGAAATGAAGAGATAATATGATGTGCCAATATTAAAATATAAAATAAATTGTGATAATTTTTCAATTCCAAACTTAATTTATATTTCAATCTGGCCAATTGAATTGTTAAAATATGTTGTAAAACATATGATCCGAGAAATGGATTATAAATTCAACAACAGAGTGAGGATCACATTTGATTTCATGGAGGAGAAATTCGTTCATGGAATTAAGTGCATATAAATTGGAAATATTCTTTGTTGAGTGTAGAATTGGAGAATCTTTAGAGTGACAGACTAAAATCCCTAATTCGGTCTTAGTGTTTAAAAACTAAAGAGAGAGTTAGCCTTCAAGTGAAGGGAAGTGGGAGCTCTGGAGTGGGAGCCGGTATCCTCCTAGCCTAGCCACTAATTTAGGGACTAAACCTAGGATTAGTCAATGATTTTCTATGCAATGTATCAGGGTAGAGAATTATAATTGCTCCTATTTGACACAATACATATTATAAACATTTATCTCATCTCATTTCACCATAACCTCATTGCAGTGAGAAGAATGATTTTTCACATAAAAACATCTTCATTACATAAACATAGTTAGTAGATTAACATTTACTTTTTAAATTTTGCATTTCTATTTTGCTAATAGTGAAGTACTTTTATTTTGATAACATCTCAACATTTGAAATTAGTGACAGTGATTTTGTTTGATTTTCTGTAAATTTCCTAGTAAAACTTATCATTACGAATTTACACCTTCCCCGTGGGATCGATATTTGGGGCTTAAAAAGAAAGTCCTTTATTACTTGATAACGATAAGTATACTTGGGTAGAATCCCATTATTAATTGCATATAATTATATATTTTTTACATAACTTACTTTTCATACAAGGATCAAGTTTTTGGCGCTGTAGTGGTGTCAACTTCATAAATTCTTACGTACAAAAAATCAGGATCAAGTTCTTGGCACCATTGTCGGTGAAGGTAACAGTTAAATTTAAATAAATTAAATATTTTTGATAAATTAGGAAAGTTAGAGAAAATATATATACTATAAAAAATATAAAAAGTACCAAAAATCAAAAATCCAAAAAGAAATTTATTTAAGAATTTTTTTATAAAAAAAGAATTTTACTTTACTTACTATATTTGTTTATGCGAAATATTGGATCTGAAGGCTTAGTACCTTACGATTTAAAGTTAGAACGTACTATTAGAAAAATTCGAAAACAACAAAAAGAAATTAAAAATTTAAAAGAAATGACAAATAACTTAGAAAATCCAATAAATGAGAATCGACAAGTCCTTTAAAAGATTAAGCGAATCCGACAATAGATGACTCTCACTTGATTATTCAAAATCATTATGTTGCTGCTAATTCATTTGAGCTTAAACCTGTTATTATCCAAATGGTACAAAATAATCAGTTTGTAGGATAACCTGCTGAAGATCCTAATTAACATCTTGCTAGTTTTCTTAAGATTTGTGCTACATTTAAATATGACAGAGTGTCTAATGATGTTGTTAGACTTAGACTTTTTCCTATTTCATTAGGGATAAAGCCAAGGCTTGGTTAAGTTCATTAGCACCTGGGTCTATTAGTAGGGAGAACTATAACAAAAATTCTTGGTTAAATATTTTCCACCCTTGAAAACCGCTAAGCTTAGAAATGATATTACATCTTTTCGTCTCTTTGAAGGGGAATCAATATATGAAGCCTGGGAAAGATTTAAAGATCTTCTTTGAAAATGTCCACACCATGCTTTCTCAGATTGTTTAATAATTCAAACCTTTTACAATGGATTAGTAGGATCACTAATTCATTTCGCTGCAGATGGATCATTAATGTTAAAACCTTTTGGTAAAGCATATTCTTTAACCAAAGAAATGACTACTAATAATTTTCAATGGCCCTCTAAAAGGGTAAATCCTAAGAGAGTAGCCAATATTCATGATTCTGATACAATCTTTATTTTGGCATCTCAAATTGCTGTTATTTCTAAAAAGAATGATCAAATAGGAGTGAATTATTCTTAAATACTCCCAATATTAGAGGAAAATGCACTAGGACAGATTATTGCTACTCAACCATCTTAAGAAACTTTAAATGTTATAAATAATCGAAATAACAATTCCTATTCTAACTATTTTGACTCTAGATGGAAAAATCACTCTAATTTTAGTTGGAATAATTATAACAATCCGGTGAATCCATCTGGAAATCTGAACAATCAAGGAAATCCTAATTTTTGGCCTTATTATCCTCTAGGATTTAACTCCAATCTATAAGAGAAGGATGCAATAAATAATTTACTAAATTTTTGGAAATCCTTAAGAAATTAACGATAAATATTCCTTTTGTTGGAGCTTTGGAACAAATGTCAAGTTATGTAAAATTTATGAATGATGCAATAAATAAGAGAAGGAAGTTTACAGATCATGAGACAGTTGCACTCAGTGAAAAGTGTAGTGTTATTATTCAGAAAAAGCTTCCTAAAAAATTAAAATATTGTGGTAGTTTTACTATACCTTGTGCAATTGGTGAAAAATTTTATGCAAAAGCTTTATGTGATTTAGGAGCGAGTATCAATCTTATGCCCTTATCGATATTTATAAGTTTAGATTTGGGAAAAATTTTCCCTACTACTGTAAATTTTCAATTAGTTGATCAATCAATAACTTATCCAAAAGGAGTTATAGAGGATGTACTAGTAAAAGTGGATAAATTTATTTTTCCTGTAGAATTTATAGTATTTGATATGGAGGAAGATAAAGAGATTCCTATTATTTTAGAGAGACCATTTCTTACAACAAGAAGAGCTGTAATAGATGTGAAAAAAGGAGAATTAATAATGAGAATTAATGATCAAGATGTAAAATTTAATGTAGCAAAAGCTATGAAATATCCTGCAATTGAAAAAGATAATGAATGTTTCAAGATGGAAGTAGCTGATTATCTGAGTAATGAACAGTTTAAGAATGAGTGCGAAGATAAATTAAAGCAAGGATAAGTTTTGAGAATGAAGATGAAATAAACGAAGTAGATTTGGATTATATTCAAGGTAAATTTTAAACGTTAGACTTGTTGGAAAACAATAGTAAGAATCTTATTCCTTCAAGTATTAAACCATCTGAACTTGAATTAAAGATATTACCTACCAATTTAAAATATGTATTAGAGTCATCTACATTGTATGTTATTATATCATCTGAGTTAACTGAAATTCAAGAACAAAAGTTGATAGTAATGTTGAGAAAGTATAAAAAGGCTTTTGGTTGGATATTAACATATGTTAAATGAATTAGTCCTTCAATTTGTATGCATAGAATTTTATTAGATGAGCAATATGAACCTAAACCTGATCCTTAGAGAAGGTTAAAACCAAAAATGAAATAAGTTGTTAAAAAAAAGATTTTAAGTAGAAGCTATAATTTATGTACCAACCCCAGCATGAGAATCAAAACCCTTATACCATTTAAGGGGGTCTCACACCAATCTCAAAGAGGATGTCACATTTGGAAGGAAAGCTTAAGGGCTCACATCGAACCTAAAAGGTGACGAAAGGGAATCAAAATTTAGGCTCTGATCCAAGAATAGGAACTAAAATTTAGGTACCTGCTCCAGGATGATAATCGGAAGCCTCATAACATTAAACGGGGTCTCTCACCAATCTCAAAGAGGATGTCACATTAGTAAGCAAAGATCAAGGACTCACATCCAACCTAAGAGGTGATGAAAGGGAATCAGCATTTAGGTACTGATCTCATAATAGGAATTGGAATTTAGGTACCAAACCCAAGAGGAGAATAAGAAGCCTCATTCAATTAAAGGGGGTTTCACAACAATATCGAAGATGATGTCACATTAGGAAGGAAAGCTCAAGGACTCACAACCAACATAAGAGTTGATGAGCTACATTGGAAAGGAAAGCTTGGGGACTCACATCCAATCCAAGAGGTTGCAAAAGGGAATTTAAAATTTGCTACATTAAGAAGGAAAGCTCAGGGACTCACATATAACTCAAGAGGAAGCGGAAAGGTGTCACATTAGGCAGGAAAGCTTAGGGACTCACATCCAATCTCAAAGGTGACAAGCTACATTAGAAAGGAAAGCTCAAGGACTCACAACCAATTCATGAGGTAGCAGCGCTACATTTGGAAGGAAAGCTCAGGGACTCACTTCCAACTCAAGAGGTAGCGGAAAGGTGTCACATTAGGCGAGAAAGCTCAGGGACTGACATCCAACCTAGGAGGCGACAAGAGGGAATCAGAATATAGACACTGACCCCAAGACCATCGTGAGAAGAGTGTAGAAAATTTGTGGTGCTAAATTTGTAAATATGTGAAATGTGAACATTGACAATGGTGCAAAAAGATTCATGGGATTCTGTGAAGAGTGTAAAAATCCTTGGAGAATGTGAAGAAATTCGTGTAGACGATAGAATCCGTGCTATGAAAGTGCAAAGCATGGAACCTTGAAGTCAAGAAGAACTTGCCTATCATTTTCATAATCTTTTTTTCTTGTTGTCTTTATCATATTTTATTATCAAGTTGTCTTTTCAAATTTCATTTTCATCGATTATCTTTCAATTTTAAAATTTAATTTTCTTATTATACTTTCTTTTATTTTTCTTCGTTCTTATAATTTTGGACCAATGTATGGTCAAGTAGCTTTTCATCAATCGCACAAAAGACAACTCAATAAACATGCTAGAATCTTGAAAGAAACTTCATTAATTCTACTTTAGATATGTAGTGCAATTGATCATGTTGGAGCTTTCAAAAGGCAACATGTTGAGTACATTTGAAACATCATATATCATGTATGCTCAGTGGCAGTAAAAAAAGATGACAACTGGCTATCTATCTATCTATCTGTCTTTCTATATGTCCTGTGAGGTGAGCTGATGATTGAGCTAACCTTCTAAGCCACATTTTGGGAGAAGAGTTCCTTTCATGTGCACTTAGAGGTTTAGCTATCTTATAGCTCATACGGGTGTAGCTCTTCTAATTTTGGATCTGGCCGAAAATCACATATGACATCTTATTGTCTTGCATCATCCTTAGTGTAACAGAAAATCTACGTTGCAATACTCCAGAAATGCAATGATTTGCCATATCTGCTCCATTTCCCTTCAATATTAGAACTCTACCCACTGGCAGCTGAATCACAACTGATCCTTGACCAAAGGAAAATATGTTGAGATTTTCATACCAATTCTACATTGTTTTTGAAGATATTGCACTTTAAAAAAAGGTATTTTTGATGTTTTGTTACAAGAATGATGAGTTAGGGTCATTGGAGCAAAAAGATGAAAAAATGAGCGAATTTGGAGCGAAAAGGACCAAAATGTGAAGATTTGCACTAGGGCACCGATGACAACCCCAATGGCATCAACGGTGGACTTTTCCCAAAACTCTAGATTTAATTCACTTAGAAGTCCCGCCGACAGCGCCCTTGAGGCCGCAGACGATGAGCTCGGCGGTTATGTCCAACAAAGCATTCGATGAGGACACATTTTGGAGGGGCGCTTAGGTAAATCTTGGGAAAACTTATCCACAACTTTAAAAGAAGATTTTGGCCAAAAATAGAAGAGGTCCTGGATATTAGAAAGGTCCTGAAGGTTAGAGAGTTTCCATTAGTGTATAGAGAGTTTACTAGAGTGTCTAAATTGTGAGGAATTCTTTGAGAGATTGTAAGTGGAGGGAAAGTGAGAGATTTCTTCCTCCTTGCTGCTTCAAAGAGGAATTCTGTGTGATGTAAAGAAAGGAAGAGATTCAGAGAAACTTTGAGGAGTTTGCTTGGGGAGAAATTAGAGATAAATTTATTTACTTGTTGTAGTTGTATGACTTTGCTTTTATATATGAATTCCGAGTTTTGTTGTGATTTCCCCATGAGATCTGAGTAGTTTTCTCTGTCTTTCTCCTTGTCTTAAGATTTGTGAAATGTTTTTAAATTGGTGAAGCCATGAAAATGTTTAAGAAATTGTGATGATCTTTTCACTTCGATCTTCCCATGAGATCTGAGTAGTTTTCTCTGTCTTTCTCCTTGTCTTGAGATTTGTGAAATGGTGATTATGAGATCTGAGTAGTTTTCTCTGTCTTTCTCCTTGTCTTGAGATTTGTGAAATGGTGATTTCCCCATGAATTCTGAGTAGTTTTCTCTGTCTTTCTCCTTGTCTCGAGATTTGTGAAATGGTGATTTGAAATTTGAGCCATGAAAATGTTAAAGAAGTTGTGATGATCTTTTCACTTTGATCTTAATTTACTTATGAAGTCATGAAAATGTTTAAGAAATTGTGATGATCTTTTCTCTTTGATCTTAATTTAATTTCAGAGCCATGAAAATGTAAAAGAAATTGTGATGCTCTTTTCACTTCGATCTTAATTTACTTTCAATCTGGCCAATTGATTTGTTAAAATATGTTGAGTTTTACAACTAAAGTGAAGATTACATCTAAAATTCAGGGAGATCAAAGCCCTTGGAAGTTGGGTGCAAATAAATAAGGAAATAATATTATCGGG
>JXCR01146186.1:320456-361168 GCA_002079205.1 Phalaenopsis hybrid cultivar
CCCTTGGAAGTTGAGTGCAAATAAATAGGGAAATAAAATTATCGGGCGTAGAATTNGGGAGGTTAAATTCCTTAAAAGTTGGGTGCAAATAAATAGAGAAATAAAAATTATCGGGCGTAGATTTGGAGATTTTAGAGTGACCGACTAAAATCCTCAATTCGGTCTTATCGTTTGGGTGCTGAAGTGTAGATGTTAGCCCTCAGGNGTAGATGTTACCCCTCAGGCGAGGGGAACGTGGGAGCTTTGACGTGAGAGTCGGTATCCTCATAGCCTAGCCGCAAATTCAGTAAACAAGCATAGGATTAGTCAATGTTTTTTATGCCTGGACCAAAGGGTAAAGAATAGGTACGCTCCTATTTGGCATAATATAATTTGAACTGATTCAATTTAACACTATAATTTCTTGACAAGGAGAAGGATACTTTCCTGTATATTGAATAACACATTTAAACCTTCATTAGTATCATTAATTATTTAATAGTTATTAAAATTGCATATTTATTTCAATTTCCTNATGAGAGCTCTGAAGTGAGAGTCGGTATCCTCCCAGCTTAGCCGCAGATTCAGTAAATAAGCGTAGGATTAGTTAATGTTCTTTATGCTTGGACCAAAGGGTAAAGAATAGGTATGCTCCTATTTGGCACAATANTTGACTGACTAAAATCCCCCAATTTGGTCCTATCGTTTAGGTGCTAAAGTGTAGATGTTAGCCCTTAGACGACGGGAATGTGGGAGCTCCTAAGTGAGAGCCGGTATCCGCCCAGCCTAGCCGTAGATTCAGTAAACAATCGTAGGATTAGTCAATGTTCTTTATACCTGGACCAAAGGGTAAAGAATATGTATGCTCGTATTTGGCACAATACAAATTGAACTGATTCACTTTATCCATTCACTATAATTTCTTGAAAAGGAGAAGGATGNTTGAAGTGTAGATGTTAGCCCTCAGGAGAGGGGAACGTTGGAGCTCCAAAGTGAGAGCCGATATCCTCCCAGCCTAGCCGCAGATTCAGTAAATAAGCGTAGGATTAGTCAATGTTCTTTATGGCATCCTCCCAGCCTAGCCGCAGATTCAGTAAACAAGCGTGTCCTCCCAGCCTAGCCGCAGATTCAGTAAACAAGCATAGGATTAGTCAATGTTCTTTATGCCAGACTAATGGGTAAAGAATAAATATGCTCCTATTTGACACAATATAATTTGAACTGATTCACTTTATCCATTCACTGTAATTTCTTGACAAGGAGACGGATGATTTCTTATGTATTGAATATCACATTTGAACCTTCATTAGTATATTTAGTTATTTAATAGTTATTAAAATTATNTCTTCTATATTAAATATCACATAAGAACCTTCATTAGTATAATTAGTTATTTAAGAGTTATTAAAATTACATATTTATTTCAAATGCCTATTAATGACAGATAAGCAAATTGAATTCCATTTTGTTGTGATTAAGTATTGCTTTTTCTAACATCTTAGTTCGTAGTTCTAATATTACTTTCTATGGGATTGATATCTAGGACTCCATTAGAGCCATTTATTACTTGAGCGATAAATATACTTGCATTGATAAGTGTGAATTTACAATTATTGAGTATTTTATACATCCATCTTTATCGAATCTATAACTGTTATTAAGTTTTGGTGCAGTTGTTGAGGAATTAAATCTTTTAGTAGCTGTATTAAATACTTATATTTTTAAGCATATATAAAGTCACTGTCAAGTTTTTAGCGCCGTTGTCAGGGAGTAAACAAGAATCATAATTTGAGTAATGGACAAATTAGGATTATTAGAAAATTTTTACTTGAATTGGAACTTATTTTCATATTTAGTTAATTGTTTTACTTTGTACCGATTTCAAATTGTATGCATAAATTTGGACATGTTTATACCCTACGATTCAGAATTAACGCACTATTAGAAAAATTAGAAGATTGAGAAGAGAACCTAGAAATTCTGATACAATGGAAAGCAACATGAACAATTAAGGAATAGAGAATCAACACCAACCTAGACCCCTATGAGATTATGAAAATCCTACAACATATGAAATTCACTTATTTATCCAAAATCCTGATGTAGCTGCTAATTCATTTGAACGTAAACCTGCTATTATCCAAATGATAGAAAATAATCAATTCGGAGGTACACCAAATGAAGATCCTAATTTACACCTCGCTAGTTTCTTAGAACCGTGTGCTACCTTTAAATATGATAGAGTTTTAAACGATGTTGTTAGACTTAGACTTTGTCTTTTTTCACTTAGGGATAAGGCTAAGATGTGGTTAAATTTGTTAGCACCAAGATCTATTAGAACTTGGGGAGACTCTTCTACTAGATGGTTAAATTCATTAGCACCTAGATCTATTAGAACTTGGGGAGAACTTTCACAGAAATTTCTTCTTCCATCCAAAACTGCTAAACTTAAAAATGACATAACATCATTCTGTCAAATTGATGGAGAGGTACCAGGATCTATTAGAACTTGGGGAGAACTTTCACAGAAATTTCTATCCAAATATTTCCCTCAACAGGATCTATTAGAACTTGGGGAGAACTTTCACAGAAATTTCTATCCAAATATTTCCCTCCATCCTGGATCTATTAGAACTTGGGGAGAACTGTCACAGAAATTTCTATCCAAATATTTCCCTCTATCATGGATCTATTAGAACTTGGGGAGAACTTTCACAGAAATTTCTATCCAAATATTTCCCTCCATCCAAGGCTACTAAACTTAGAAATGACATAACATCATTTTGTCAGATTGATGGAGAGTCAATTTATGAAGCTTTTAAACTTAGAAATGACATAACATCATTATGTCAGATTGATGGAGAGTCAATATATGAAGCTTGGGGAACTTAGAAATGACATAACATCATTCTGTCAGATTGATGGAGAGTCAATATATGATGCTTGGGAGAGATTTAAAGATCTTCTTAGGACTAAGAAATGACATAACATCGTTCTGTCAGATTGATGGAGAGTCAATATATGAAGCTTGAGAAAAATGACATAACATCATTCTGTCAAATTGATGGAGAGGTACCAGGATCTATTAGAACTTGGGGAGAACTTTCACAGAAATTTCTATCCAAATATTTCCCTCAACAGGATCTATTAGAACTTGGGGAGAACTTTCACAGAAATTTCTATCCAAATATTTCCCTCCATCCTGGATCTATTAGAACTTGGGGAGAACTGTCACAGAAATTTCTATCCAAATATTTCCCTCTATCGCTGGATCTATTAGAATATAACATCATTTTGTCAGATTGATGGAGAGTCAATATATGAAGCTTGAAAGAGATTTAAAGATCTTCTTAGATAGAAATTTCTATCCAAATATTTCCCTCCATCTAAAACTACTAAACTTAGAAATGACATAACATTTGGGGAGAACTTTCACTGAAATTTCTATCCAAATATTTTCCTCCATCCAAAACTGCTAAACTTAGAAATGACATTTTAATTGATGGAGAGTCAATATACGAAGCTTGGGAGAGATTTTAAGAACTTCGTAGGAAATGCCCTCATCATTCATTACCAAATTGGTTGATAATTCAAACTTTTTACAATGGATTTATGGGATCACTTAAATCAATTATAGATACTGCAGCTTGTGTTTCTTTAATGTCAAAACCTTTTGAAGAGGCTTATTCATTAATAGAAGAGATGGCTACCAACAATTTTTAATGGCCCTCTGAAAGGGTCTTATTCGTTAATAGAAGAGATGGCTACCAACAATTTTCAATGGCCCTCTGAAAGGGTAAATTATTAATAGAAGAAATGACTACCAACAATTTTCAATGGCCCTCTGAGCGGGTAAATCCTAAAAAGAGGATAGTATCCATGATTCTGATGCAATATCTATGTTAGCTTCGCAGATTGCTGCAATATCAAAGAAATTAGATCATTATGGGATGAATTATTCTCCAACACCTCCTATGATGAAAGAGAATTCATCTAGGCAATTTTTTGATGCTCAACCTTCATATGAGACTTTAAATGCTATTAATAGTCCGAATTACCATTATTCAAACTATTATAACCCTGGTTGGAAGAATAATCCAAATTTTAATTGGAATAACAATTCTTCTACAAATCAACAATTGGCAAACAACCCAGTGAACGCATTAGGAAATTCATCCAACCAAGGAAATGTTAACTATAGACCTTCGTATCCTCCCTGATTTAACAGTAACACTCAAATTAAGGAAAAGAACCTGTCTATTGAAGAGCTAATATTAAACATGAGTCAATAATTGCAGAATCAAGGAAATTAGTTAAGAATTCAAGGAAATCAATTACAAAATCAAGGAACTGCTATTAAGAATATTAAAAATCAATTAGGGCATATTGCTACTGCGCTTAGTAACCAAACAGAGAGAACTTTTCTTAGTACTGTGGAACCAAATCCTAAAGATCAAGGAAAAAAATAGATAAAAGTGATACAATTACAAAGTGGAAAAGAATTAGAAACAAGAGTACAAAAAGAAACAAAAACTAAAGAAGAGAAAGTGAATACTGACAAAGAAAATGATCACGAGTACTTAAATTTAGAATATCCACTTACACCAATGAAAATTACTGTGGAGAAACCTCTACCACTGTTTCGTCAAAGATTGAAGCAACACAAACAAAATAAACAAATTTCCAAGTTTTTAGAAATTCTTAAGAAGTTACCGGTAAATATTCCCATTTGTAGAAGCTTTAGAGCAAATGCCCAATTATGTGAAATTTATGAAAGATGTTCTGAACAAGAAAAGGAAGTTCATGGATAACGAAACTGTTGCACTTAGCAAAGAGTGTAGTGTAATTATTCAGAAAAAGCTTCCTGAAAAATTAAAAGATCCTAACAGAGTCACTATACCGTGTGCTATCGATGAAAAAATTTATGGAAGAGCTTTATGTGATTTGGGAGCCAGCATTAATCTTATGCCTCTATCAATTTTCAATTAGAATTAGGAGAAGTCTCACCTACTTCTGTAACTCTACAGTTAGTAGATCATTCAGTTACATAGCCACCTCCTTCTATAACTCTTCAGTTAGGGGATCGTTCAGTTACATATCCTAAGGGAGTTATAGAAGATGTGTTAGTAAGAGTTGATAAATTTATCTTTCCTGTGCATTTTATTGTTTTAGATATGGAGGAAGATAAAGAAATACCTATCATTTTAGGGAGACAATTTTTAGCAAGAAAAGCTATGATAGATGTTCAAAAAGGAGAATTAACTATGAGAGTTAACGATCAAGAAGTAACTTTTAACATTGCGAAATTTATGAAATACCCTGCTGTTGAAAGAGATAATGAATGTTTCTGCAAGGAAATTAGTAAACATTTATTGAATGAATATTTTAAAGAATATTTTGAAGAGAAAGAACAATTTAAAGATAGTGATGAAGTTACTTTGGATGAATTAGAAAATGAAGAATTAGAACATGTTCAAGAAAGATTTGAGATGGTGGATATTACTGAAAATGCTGATAAGAATCTAGTACCCGCCAATTATAAAAACACATGAACTTGAGTTGAAAATATTGCCGAGCCATTTGAAGTATGTGTTTCTAGGAGACTCATTTACATTACNAGTCCAGATATAGTATTCTTCATTTGAAAAAGAAAAAGAAAGGATTGACAACAATCCCTGAAAAGAAAAGAAAAATATATAAGATTGAAAACAATCCAAATGAAAAAAATATGTGAGGAGAAGCTTGAGGAGATGCCTAATCAAAAATTGGCTTCACTTGGACCTACCTAAAGGGAAAACCTAAATACATTCCTGAACTTATATTTATGGAATAACATCTTTTACTAGTAAGGTTCTCATGAAGATCCTTTCATTTGAATATTTTATGTGACTTGATATTACAACATAAAGTCATTCTTTAAATGAATAGAAAACTAGAACGCTTAAACTTGATGACTAGATAGTCTTGTACCTACAAAGTTAATTTAATTACTTGAAATTTTTTTGAAAATCTCACTATGGTATTTACTTAAATCAAACTTATAATATTTTTGAATTAAAACTTTACCACAGTAGATCATAACTTTTATGTAGCACTAAAACAACTTGAGGATAAGTAATAGTTAAGTTTGGGGGATTTTGACCAAAGAAAAATATGTTGAGATTTTCATACCTATTCTACACTGATTTTGATGATATTACAATTTAAAGAAATGTATTTTTGATGATTTGTTGCGGGTATGTTGAATTACGATCATTAGAGCAAAAGATGCGAAAAGGAGCAAATTTGGAGCAAGAAGGACCAAAATATGAAGATTTGATCTTGGGCGCCGACGGCGGGCTCAATGCTACCGATGGTAGGTTTTTCCCGAGAGTCCAGAATTAAATATTCTAGAAGGCCACCGACGGCGCCATCGAGGCTGCCGACGGCGCCATCGAGGCTGCCGACGGCGCCATCGAGGCTGTCGATGGCGCCATCGATGCCACCAAAGGCGCCATCGAGGCCGCTGACGGCGAGCACGTCGGTTCTNACCCACCCTAGCCGTAGATTCAGTAAACAAGCGTAGGATTAGTCAATGTTCTTTATTTCTGGACCAAAGGGTAAAGAGTAGATATGCTCCGATTTGACAAAATACAACTATAACTGATTCACTTTATCCATTCACTATAATTTCTTCACAGGGAGAATGATGATTTCTTATATAATGAATATCACATTAAAACCTTCATTGGCATAATTAGTTATTTAATAGTTATTAAAATTACATATTTATTTCAATTGCCTATTAGTTTCAGATAAGCAATTTGAATTCTATTGTTGTGATTAAGTATTGCTTTTCTAAAATCTTAGTTCGTAGCTCTAATATTACTGCCTGTGGAATTGATATCTAGGACTCCATTAGAGCCCTATATTACTTGAGCGATACATATACTTGCGTTGATAAGTGTGATNCCTAGCATCATTGCCGGGGATTTAAATCCTCTAGCAGCAATATCAAATTCTTGTACTTTTAAGCATATATAAAGTCGCTGTCAGTAGACCTTACCCAGAAGAATTCAATGTCGTACCCCTCTCTAAGGGTTTTGTGTCCCCAAACTTTAAGATATTTGATGGGACTGGAAATCTCAGATAGCACATAACACATTTTTGAGCCAGTTGTGGCAACACAAGAAGTAACAAGGATTTACTCTTCAACAATTTGTCAACAGCCTGTCAGAGATTGCTTTTGATTGGTATGCTGATTTGCCCAATGGATTAGTTAAGACATTCAACGAGTTGGAATAATTATTTATGAAAAGATTTGCCGGAGCGCAACACCATGTTTCTATAGAAGAGCTCATGATGGAAAAGCAAAAGCCCAACGAGACTTCGGTGGATTACATCTTGAAGTAGAGAAAGCTTAGAATGAAGTGTGAGCCTCAGCTACAGGAACATTACACTATTGAGATTTTACTCAAAAGCATTCATGGGCCAGTAGCTTTCATGCTTAAGGGACTCACCATTAAATTCTTTGAGAAGCTACTTAGTCAAGCCAGTAGTCTTCAAGAAGAGATCAAACATATGCATTCTCATGAGAAATCCAAGGCAATCAAAGTATTTGAAAAGAAGTCAGAAACAGTAGTAATTATTGATAAAGGGAAAAAAACCAATGAAGATGTATGTAGAAAATTCTAGTCAATCTCCATCACAACATGCTCAAAAATAGAATAGACAGTCCAACCAGCGACCGCCTCAAGGAGGATCATCTGGAACAGAGAATATAAGAATATCTTTGGCAGGGTGACAAAAAGTGGTTATTCCTTCAAAGATGAAACAATCCAAGATGTTCAAAAGTCTGATGAAGAAACCTGAGTTCAGACTACCAGATCCAAAGAAACCCGAAGAGGTCGACAAGAAGGATGAACCAAATTATTACCTGTATCACCAATTACTTGGACACTATAGAAGAATGTTTCGTCTTTAATGATTGGCTTGAGAAGAATCTTAAGGAAGGAAATATAATGATCCCAAAGTAATTTTTAAAAGAACATGAAAAGGGTTTCATAAATATGATTTCGGCTCAACCAGTCTCTCCAATTAACCCATATAGTGGAAAAGATGGATGGAGTATGACTTGGAACAAGCTCAAGAGGGTCTAGAACCAAATTGATAATGCTTCAAAACAAGCCTCTGTTTAGTGTCTTCAGTCTGCCAAGCCCGAGATGACGATTTCATCAAGAGATTTATTGTCTTCAAAGATAAAGAAGAAGAAGACACTATAATGAAGATTGGGTTTATATTATGCTGGGTTCGGGAAAAGCTTCCTATACAGGCAAGCTCCTATAGTTAATTACATCATAGATAACTGAAGTTACCTAAGAATACTCTCGATAAAAGTCANTCCTAGTCCTCCACTTGTTTCACTCTTTGCCGTGGTCAATATATTCTTAAAAATAATTCTCCCCACATTTATAGTTTGAATATTCTGAATACAGAAATTTAGAATAGCTCTATGTCGGCACTATTTTTGGTGTGGGGTTTATCCGTAAGAATCTGTCTGTCCTCGGAATTGAAATCCCGTTGCCCGCTTCGGAAGGACGTTTAAAAGTTGGGTTTTGAAAAAGATGAAGTCAAACTGACCCCATAATTTTCATAGTTTATATGAAAGAGCAATTTACCTCAAATCCTGTATCTATCCCGAAGGATGAACAGAAGAATTGAGGGTGAGGCTCGATCAAATAAACTAAAGAAAGTTATGACATCCGTTTGGTCTGTGAAACCAATGTACTGGCCGACAAATTCCCCTATTTAATATAAGGAATTAAATAGGGTTTATATCGATGAGTGAGGCTCGATCAAATAAACTAAAGAAAGTTATGACATTCGTTTGGTCTGCGAAACCAATGGGTTGACCGAATTCCCCTTGAAGAAAGTTATGACATCCGTTTGGTCTGCGAAACCAATGTATTGGCCGACAAGTTCCCCTATATTTAATAGAAGAGATTAAATAGGGTTTATATGCCAATGTATTGGCCGACAATTTCTCCAATTTAATATAAGGAATTAAATAGGGTTTATATTATGCTGGGTTCGGGAAAAGCTTCCTANGATTGTACAACAAGATTGTACAAATGCCTAACAGATGTGTTTGAGGATTTATGTTGCATTTGGCAAACAGCCTTGATATCCTATGGCTTTGTTGTTTAAAGCTAAGGAAGGGATGTATTAGTCTAGATCCTCTTGCTGTTGAAGATGACTGGGCTGCCCACCATGTAAGCTCCAAGCTCCTCGTTCTAGCAGAGTTCAAGTTTTCTAGGTCATTTGGTTATAATGTCAAATCAGATGACCCTATGGTTAAAGTTCTTTAAATTGTATTATGGGCATATTAAAGTTGATTAAAGCCACACCGGTCAAGATCCCACGGTTCCATCGTTCCGGCACCACTATTTTCTATTGGACTCACTTAGTCCAAATGAATTTACTAAACTCAACTTAATGAGTTCCATAATTTCATTTAGACCTTGGGAAGCCTCGTTAGCAACCGTAGGTTACCTCCTCCGAGGGGTTCCCGATCTTCCAATAAGGACATTTTAATTTAGCGGAAAACCTCGTTAGCAACCGTAGGTTACCTCCTCCGAGGGTTCCCGATCTTCCAATAGAGAATATTTATCGTAGGTTACCTCCTCCGAAGGTTCCCGATCTTCCAATAGAGACGTTTTAATTTAGTTGAAGTGTCAGTTTTGTGTTGAGGGTTCCCGATCTTCCAATAGAGATGGCCTCGTTAGCAACCGTAGGTTACCTCCTCCGAGGGGTTCCCGATTTTCCAATAGAGACAAAAAACCTCGTTAGCAACCGTAGGTTACCTCCTCCGAGGGTTCCCGATTTTCCAATAGAGACGTTTTATCGTTAGCAACCGTAGGTTACCTCCTCCGAGGGTTCCCGATCTTCCAATAGAGACGTTTTAAACTTGTTAGCAACCGTAGGTTACCTCCTCCGAGGGTTCCCAATCTTCCAATAGAGACATTTTACTAAGCAACCGTAGGTTACCTCCTCCGAGGGGTTCCCGATCTTCCGATAGAGACGTTTTAATTAAACGAACTTACTAAACTCAACTTAATGAGTTCCATAGTTTCATTTAGACCGTGGGAAAACTCGTTAAACCGTAGGTTACCTCCTCCGAGGGGTTCCCGATCTTCCAATAGAGACATATTAATTTAGTTAACCGTAGGTTACCTCCTCCGAGGGGTTCCCGATCTTCCGATAGAGACGTTTTAATTTAGTTCGTAGGTTACCTCCTCCGAGGGGTTCCCGATCTTCCAATAGAGACCTTTTAATTTAGTTGAAGTGTAGGTTACCTCCTCTGAGGGATTCCCGATCATCCGATAGAGACGTCTTAATTTGGTTGAAGTACTAAACTCAACTTAATGAGTTCCATAATTTCATGGATTCACTTAGTCCAAATGAATTTACTAAACTCAACTTAATGAGTTCCATACTTTCATTTAGCAAATGAACTTACGAAACTCAACTTAATGAGTTCCATAATTTCATTTAGACCGTGGGAAGCCTCGTTAGCAACCGTATTTACCTCCTCCGAGGGGTTCCCGATCTTCCAATAGAGACGTATTAATTTAGTTGAAGTTGTCCAACTTAATGAGCAAAATGAACTTATCAAACCCAACTTAATGAGTTCCATAATTTCATTTAAACCGTGGGAAGCCTGAATGAATTTATCAAACCCAACTTAATGAGTTCCATAATTTCATTTAAACCGTGGGAAGCCTCGAAACCCAACTTAATGAGTTCCATAATTTCATTTAAACCGTGGGAAGCCTCGTTAGCAACCGTAGGTTACTTAATGAGTTCCATAATTTCATTTAGACCGTGGGAAGCCTCGTTAGCAACCGTAGGTTAATTAATGAGTTCCATAATTTCATTTAGACCGTGGGAAGCCTCGTTAGCAACCGTAGGTTACCTTCTCCGAGGGATTCCCGATCATCCGATAGAGACGTCTTAATTTAGTTGCAATTTTAGTTTTGTGTCGAGGGTTCCCGATCTTCCAATAGAGATGGCCTCGTTAGCAACCGTAGGTTACCTCCTCCGAGGGGTTCCCGATTTTCCAATAGAGACAAAAAACCTCGTTAGCAACCGTAGGTTACCTCCTCCGAGGGTTCCCGATTTTCCAATAGAGACGTTTTATCGTTAGCAACCGTAGGTTACCTCCTCCGAGGGTTCCCGATCTTCCAATAGAGACGTTTTAAACTTGTTAGCAACCGTAGGTTACCTCCTCCGAGGGTTCCCAATCTTCCAATAGAGACATTTTACTAAGCAACCGTAGGTTACCTCCTCCGAGGGGTTCCCGATCTTCCGATAGAGACGTTTTAATTAAACGAACTTACTAAACTCAACTTAATGAGTTCCATAGTTTCATTTAGACCGTGGGAAAACTCGTTAAACCGTAGGTTACCTCCTCCGAGGGGTTCCCGATCTTCCAATAGAGACATATTAATTTAGTTAACCGTAGGTTACCTCCTCCGAGGGGTTCCCGATCTTCCGATAGAGACGTTTTAATTTAGTTAACCGTAGGTTACCTCCTCCGAGGGGTTCCCGATCTTCCGATAGAGACGTTTTAATTTAGTTCGTAGGTTACCTCCTCCGAGGGGTTCCCGATCTTCCAATAGAGACCTTTTAATTTAGTTGAAGTGTAGGTTACCTCCTCTGAGGGATTCCCGATCATCCGATAGAGACGTCTTAATTTGGTTGAAGTACTAAACTCAACTTAATGAGTTCCATAATTTCATGGATTCACTTAGTCCAAATGAATTTACTAAACTCAACTTAATGAGTTCCATACTTTCATTTAGCAAATGAACTTACGAAACTCAACTTAATGAGTTCCATAATTTCATTTAGACCGTGGGAAGCCTCGTTAGCAACCGTATTTACCTCCTCCGAGGGGTTCCCGATCTTCCAATAGAGACGTATTAATTTAGTTGAAGTTGTCCAACTTAATGAGCAAAATGAACTTATCAAACCCAACTTAATGAGTTCCATAATTTCATTTAAACCGTGGGAAGCCTGAATGAATTTATCAAACCCAACTTAATGAGTTCCATAATTTCATTTAAACCGTGGGAAGCCTCGAAACCCAACTTAATGAGTTCCATAATTTCATTTAAACCGTGGGAAGCCTCGTTAGCAACCGTAGGTTACTTAATGAGTTCCATAATTTCATTTAGACCGTGGGAAGCCTCGTTAGCAACCGTAGGTTAATTAATGAGTTCCATAATTTCATTTAGACCGTGGGAAGCCTCGTTAGCAACCGTAGGTTACCTTCTCCGAGGGATTCCCGATCATCCGATAGAGACGTCTTAATTTAGTTGCAATTTTAGTTTTGTGTCGAGGGTTCCCGATCTTCCAATAGAGATGGCCTCGTTAGCAACCGTAGGTTACCTCCTCCGAGGGGTTCCCGATTTTCCAATAGAGACAATTAATTTAGTTGAAGTTGTATTTTGTGTGATGTTTGTGATTAAATTTTGTCCGATAGAGACTTTTTAATAAGTTGTAGTTTTATGTGATGTTTCTTCCCGATCTTCCAATAGAGACATATTAATTTAGTTGAAGTTGTATTTTGTGTGATGTTTGCAATAATTTCATTTAGACCGTGGGAAGCCTCGTTAGCAACCGTAGGTTACCTCCTCCGAGGGGTCAGTTAGGATCCTACGGTTCCCTCGTTCTGGCACCACTATTTTCTATTGGATTCACTTAGTCCAGCAATCTTAATGAGTTCCATAATTTCATTTAAATCGTGGGAAGCCTCGTTAGCAACCGTAGGTTACTCCCTCATTCCGGCACCACTATTTTCTATTGGATTCACTTAGTCCAAATGAACTTACTAAACCCATCTTAATGAGTTCCATAATTTCATTTAAACCGTGGGAAGTCTCGTTAGCAACCGTAGGTTACTTAATGAATTCCTATAATTTCATTTAGACCGTTGGAAAACTCGTTAGCAACCGTAGGTTACCTCCTCCGAGGGTTTCCGATCTTCCAATAGAGACGTTTTAGTTTAGTTGAAGTTGTATTTTTGTGATGTTTGTGACTATTTTCTATTGGAATCACTTAGTCCAAATGAATTTACTAAACTCAACTTAATGAGTTCCATATTTTCTATTGGAATCACTTAGTCCAAATGAATTTACTAAACTTAACTTAATGAGTTCCATTATTTCATTTAGACCGTGGGAAGCCTCGTTAGCAACCGTAGGTTACCTCCTCCGAGGGGTTCCCTTCCGATAGAGACGTTTTAATTTAGTTAAAATTGTATTTTTTGGTGATATTTGTGATTAAATTTTGCATCCGATACCGTGGGAAGCCTCGTTAGCAACCGTAGGTTACCTCCTCCGAGGGATTCCCGATCTCCGATAGAGACTTTTTAATAAGTTGTAGTTTTATGTGATGTTTCTTCCCGATCTTCCAATAGAGACATATTAATTTAGTTGAAGTTGTATTTTGTGTGATGTTTGCAATAATTTCATTTAGACCGTGGGAAGCCTCGTTAGCAACCGTAGGTTACCTCCTCCGAGGGGTCAGTTAGGATCCTACGGTTCCCTCGTTCTGGCACCACTATTTTCTATTGGATTCACTTAGTCCACAAACCCAACTTAATGAGTTCCATAATTTCATTTAAACCGTGAGAAGCCTCGTTAGCAATCGTAGGGCAATCTTAATGAGTTCCATAATTTCATTTAAATCGTGGGAAGCCTCGTTAGCAACCGTAGGTTACTCCCTCATTCCGGCACCACTATTTTCTATTGGATTCACTTAGTCCAAATGAACTTACTAAACCCATCTTAATGAGTTCCATAATTTCATTTAAACCGTGGGAAGTCTCGTTAGCAACCGTAGGTTACTTAATGAATTCCTATAATTTCATTTAGACCGTTGGAAAACTCGTTAGCAACCGTAGGTTACCTCCTCCGAGGGTTTCCGATCTTCCAATAGAGACGTTTTAGTTTAGTTGAAGTTGTATTTTTGTGATGTTTGTGACTATTTTCTATTGGAATCACTTAGTCCAAATGAATTTACTAAACTCAACTTAATGAGTTCCACTATTTTCTATTGGAATCACTTAGTCCAAATGAATTTACTAAACTCAACTTAATGAGTTCCATATTTTCTATTGGAATCACTTAGTCCAAATGAATTTACTAAACTTAACTTAATGAGTTCCATTATTTCATTTAGACCGTGGGAAGCCTCGTTAGCAACCGTAGGTTACCTCCTCCGAGGGGTTCCCTTCCGATAGAGACGTTTTAATTTAGTTAAAATTGTATTTTTTGGTGATATTTGTGATTAAATTTTGCTTTTAGACCGTGGGAAGCCTCGTTAGCAACTTAGACCGTGGGAAAATTCGTTAGCAACCATAGGTTACCTCCTCCGAGGGTTTCCGATCTTCCAATAGAGACATTTTAATTTAGTTAAAGTTATACTTTTTATGATGTTTGTGATTAAGTTTTGAGTTGTCTTATATTTTGAAATGTTGTGAGGTATTTTTGTTGAAATTTCGTTTTTTTGTAGTTTTGGTTTTGGTTTTGTTTTTAACATGCAAGTGTTTTTTATGCAGTAAATATGGTACAAGCATAAATTTTGGTTTTGATTTGTTTTTTTTTTAACATGCAAGTGTTTTTTATGCAGTAAGTATGGTACAAGTGTAAAAGAAAAGCAGTAGAAAAGTACNTCTTTGGCGCCGCTGCCGGGGAGTGAGTAAACAAAATTTACAATTAGAGCAACGGACAAATTAGAATTATTAGAAAATTTTTACTTAAATTACAACTTATTTTCATATTTAGTTAGTTATATTACTGTGTACTGATTTCAATTTGTTAGCTTCACAGATTGCTGCAATATCAAAGAAATTAGATCATTATGGGATGAATTATTCTCCAACACCTCNTTTTTATGTTTTATTGCAGGTTGTTGATTTTGAGGACTTGAAGCAAAAAAGAAGCAAAAAAATGAAATTTGGAGTCAAAATGGAGAATTTAAAAAAAATTCACTCAGAGAAGGCAAAATTAATTGAATGGCCTCTGGCGCCAATGCCGATGCATACCTTGTTTCTAGAAGATTTGACGAATTTGGATGCTTTTGGAAGAGTTTTTGGATGCACCTATTGGAGAACCGACCTAGGCTCTATTTAGAGCCGAAATTTGATCGAAAACCGCCGTCTCACACCATTTCGAGTTCTTCCACGCATTTCAGTTTTTCCTCTTCACACACCTGCATTCCACACCATTCTGCACCATTACTTAACTATTATTTTTATAGTTTTGAGTTTTTATAGTGAGTTTAAGTGTGAATTCTTCTCTAAGAAGTGTTGGAGAGGAAGAGAAGTGAGAGATTTCTTCTTTCTACATCTCCTACGAGAGGCTACAAAGGATTTTCTTCGAGAAAGAGTTTTAGATAAGTGTTGTTTGTTTATTATTGCTATATGAACTTTCTTTTATATATAAAATTTGTGTTTTGTTGTATCTTTCTCATGAAGTCTGAGTATTCCTTTATCTTTCTCCCTATTTTGAGATATGGTGAAATGAAGAGATAATTTGGATGTGCCAATGTTAAAATTTAAAATAAATTGTGTTGGTTCATTTATCTTTCTCCCTACTCTGAGATATGATGAAATAAAGAGATAATTTGGATGTGCCAATGTTAAAATATAAAATAAATTGTGATGGTTTTTCAAATCAGCTCTTAATTTACTTTTTGATCTGGTCAATTGAATTGTTAAAATATGTTATGAAACATATGATCTGGGAAATGGAGTATGAGTTCTACAATAGGGCGAGAATCACATTTAAGTACATGAAGGAGTGTTTCATTCATAGAATTAAGTGCAAATAAATAGGAAAATATACTTTGTTGGGTGTAGAATTGGAGATTTCTTAGGTGACAGACTAAAAATCCCCAATTCGATCTTAATGTTTGAAAACTAAAGCGATAATTAGCCTTCAGGGGAAGAGAAGTGGGAGCTTTGGAGTGGGAGCCAGTATCCTGCTAGCCTAGCCACGGATTATGGACTAAACCTAAGATTAGTCAATGATTTTCTATAACACTGAATCAGGTTAGATAATTAAAATTTCTCCTATTTGGCACAACACAAATTTAAACCATTTATCTCATCTCATTTCAACAAAAAACTCATTGTAGTGGGAATTATGATTTTTCACATTAGAAAACTTCATCACATAAACATAGTTTAGTAGTTACTGTTTTAAACTGTGCATTTAAATTTTGCTAGTAGTTAAAATTTTAGTTTTGTTAGCATATTACTCATTCAAAATCAGTGACAATAATTTCGCTTGATTTCTATGAATTTCTTAGTGAATTTATCATTTCACATTTAAACTTTCCCCGTGGGATCAATATTTGGGACTTAAACAAAAAAATTTATATTACTTGATAACGATACATATACTTGCGTAGAATCTCAATCTTAAGAGCTTAATGTTATTATTACTAAAACACCACATCAAGTTTTTGGCACCGTTGTAAAGCGGAGTCAACTTTATAAATTTTACACAATTATATTCAACCGGAATCATGGTACCTACAAGGAAAATATGAAAATACATTTATTTAAAGTGTAATTTCATCCATAATAATACACAAAACATAAATAAATTTAAGTATTCTTTTCTACACATTACACCCTCGCAACCAATACAACACGCTTTCTTTAACTCTGGTGAGTCTGTATTGTGTTCAACACACCCACACCCAATGTAAAGTACTCACGTTTGTACCCACATTCCTGAACCTACTCGTTCATTAGCACACATGCAATGTAGTTGCAACGCACCTGCATCATACCCAACGTACCTGAGCCAGTTCACTGAAACCTTTTTTGGAAAGAAATTTATTTTCTTTGCGGAGATTTGACTTTAAATTAACTCCTAATGTAAATCTTAGGGCATCATGGGCAACTGGAGGCTATAATAAAGGTCGAGTTTTGATCTAAGAAATTTTTCCTCTTAGGATTCTCTCCTTCCTTTGAATTGAAGCCTCAAGAGGTGAGTTTTCACCATTAAATTATTGAGTTCTAGAGAGATCTATTATATGAGAGTAAAATGTGCTACTCTTGCGGAGAGGACATGTTTTATTGTAAGTTTTTACCCATGTTCATTTATTGCAATAAAATTGTACATGGATTTTAAATCTATGATTTTCTCGACAATGTGTAGCTAAACTTCTCTTTGCGTCTCTCTGAGGTAAGAGTAGTGATTTGCATTGTTATTTTCTAAGATAATATTTCGTTAATCTTTTCTCATGATTTCATGGCCTATGTTGATGGTTAACCTCTGATCTTACTTTACTCCTAGTCTAGCCAACTACGATGTTAAAATGTTTCATAAAACTATAGCTTCTAACCATCGCGTATTGGAAATAAAGGGATTGTCATGCTAGGTTAACTAAACTAGTAAACTAGAGATTTTTCAATGGAAGCAAATAATACACTTTCCTGGTAGCTTTGATATGTGATACTCTTTAACTGCATTACTACTTGACACGTGCATTTGCATTGTACGCCCGACTTACATCCAGGTAAGTTTTTGCGCATCAAGTTTTTGGCAATGCTGTCAAGGAAAAGTGTTAATAATTATTTCTGTTGTTAGAAAAATTTAGTTAAAATACTTAGAATCTATGTTTGACAACTTTATTTTTCTTATTTTTGTTTTATGTATTTTTATTTTTGTCGTAGCATATGTATTTGTGTTTTCTTGCGGGTGCTAAAAAAAGTATGTCAAAAAGCTAAAAGAAAATTTTCAATACTGATACACCTAAAATATATAGTCTTTATATACATATTTTTGAGATATTGTGCTTTAATGAATGGTATTTGTGTGTTTTTCTTTCAGGTACAATCAAATAGACGAAAAATGGTAAAAGAAGTGAAAAATGATCAAATTTGGAGAAAAAATGAAGATGTGTGCAATTAAACTGAGGTGCCTAAGCGCCTAGGACCGGCGCTTACATGCTCGTGAAACAGTGAAAGTCGCGCCTAAGCGCTAGAAGTAGTTACTTGATGATTCAATGAATTTGGATGAATTTTTGTAAAGGTGTTTGAAGCAACCCTTGGTGAAAACGTAGGAAATAGTTAATGAACACAAAAATTCATTCAATTGGCTTTTGAAAGAAGGGAACTTCTAGAAAATTCATTGAATATGGACACATTTTGAAGAGCCGCTAATACACCTAAAATATATAGTATTTATGTACACATTTTATACCTATTTTTGAGATATTGCGCTTTAATGGAAGGTATGTGTCTGTTTTTCTTTCAGGTACAATAAAAAAGATGAAAACGAGAAAGGAATGAAAAAGTATCAAATTTGGAGCAAAAATAATGAAAATGTGCAAAAGAGTTGTGGCTCCTAAGTGCCCAGAGCTGGCGCTTAAGCGCCAACAATACAGAGAAGGTTGCGCCTAAGCGTCAGGGACCTCACGTTTAAGCACTAGTGGCAATTATTTGACGGCTTAATAAATTTTGACAAATTTTGAAGAGGTTTTTGAGTCACCTATTGATAAACAAAGATGGTTATAACCACGAGGGAATAAAATATATTAAAAGGACTTTTGAAAGGAGGCATCTCTTGGATAAATTCATCGAATATGGACATATACTGAAGAGATACCAAGGCACCTCTTGGAAAATAATAAAAAGAGGGAGTTGGAGTGGATTAAGGGCTCTTCTAGTCTTTTCATTGCTGCTCAATGGAGACTCTTCTCTGTGTTTTACAAGAGAATTTTAGACGCTATATGCATTTACCTTTTCCTTTTCTTTTTAGTTTTTATTTTGAGAGTTAAGAGTGTTGTAAGAGAAGAAGATATTCAAAGGAACTTCAAGAGTTTGGTGGAGAAGTTTCCATCTTTTGTTACTACATTTGGTTTTAATTTAGACTTCTTGTTGGTTTGACAATGATTTTTACTTTTAAACTAGATTGTGGTTGTGTTTTCTTCATAAATTTTGAGTATTTTTCTTTATCTTTTTTCTTAAAATGATAAGTAATTAAGGTTTTGGATGAAAGTTGTGGAATATATTGATATTTAATGCTAGAATAAGTCGTGATGATTTAAATCTATGTACTTTATTTACTTCTTGATTTGGTCAATCAAGTTGTTAAACTTTGTTGTGAGAACATATAAGATCCGTGATGTTATTATCTCAGTCAACAATTGGTAAGAATCACATGAGATTGTATGGATGAGAATGTAATTCATGTGATTGTGTGCAAATAAATAAGGAAATAGACTTTGAAGGGTGTAGAGTTAGAGGACTTTAGAGTGACAGGCTAATGCCCCTAACTTGGTTTATTGTTTTAGGTTTTGATACGAGATGTTAGCCCTCAGGTGGAGGGATAATATAGAACTCTAGAGTGAGAGCTGATATCTTTCCTACCTAATCGATCTTCAAAACTATTCAAACTTTAAATTAGCTAATGTTCTTTATAACATCTCTAGTAAGGGTAAAAAATAATATTGCTCATATTTGACACAACACAATTTGATTACTTCCACAACAGAATTCCTATCCTTGTTACTGATTCATGTAAGAAAAAAAATATTTTATATTTAGTGCTTTTATCTTAACAAAACTCAAGTTATATTTAGTTAGTTGTGATTTTATTTTCAATTATCACAAATATCTAAAAAGAGTTGAACTTTCATTCCTGTGATAATATTTATAGTTTGAGTAAGTGTCTTTTTAAAATAAAGGTTTGTTATCTAACTCTAGTATTAAGAGTTAAATCAGTCCTTGTGGGTTCGATGGACAACACTCTGGTGATTGGTTCGTCCGCACTAAAAAATAATTTGAAGCAAGATTCAGAACAAGAAAAGTGACCGAACAAACACACTTCATACCCAATTGATCCAACCCAAAAGTGGTGAGAGAGAAACCTTCCTCACCAGCCTTATATCCTACGGATAAAGGAGGAAGGCCAGCAACACCCTGCACACCCAACGACATCGAGACACCAGCAACCTCTCACACGATCTCCCTAGTAGCTACTTTCAATACCCCTAATGGTGCCCATGCACCAACAACTTCTTACGTTGCTGTCCTGGATGGAAGCATGAAAGTCTGATCAGGAGCTAACAAACTGATCAGTTATTTCTTCAGATGACCACTCTCCTCTATTTGGGATGTTTCATCAGGATGAATTTTCTCATATGCCCCCTCTCTCGGCTGATTTTTCTCTACCTGCATCATCTCACCAGGAAGACCAAGGAGCAAGTCTAATAACCCCACCTAATTCTCCAGCCGGGTCTCTTCAGCTTCTGTGAAAATACTTTTTGCCTCCACTCCCCTTCCGGGCAAGCTTCACTCTCCTGCCTCATATCTTTGGAAACCTCTCAGTTGGCGACCTTGAAGTACTTATCAGGCTTGGAGGGTGGCTGGTTCACCATGCTGGTGATCGAAGCTCAGATAAACTGGTTGAAGAAAACTAATGGAATATAGAAAATACACCCTTACTTCATATTTATAGAAATCACGAGGCACGAGATTCAAGTGGAGTTCAATTATTGTGTTATTAAGTAATCTTAAGTATTTTTCACTTTTTGCATTAAATCATCTTTTTTTCACAACTATCACTTTCAAAAAATAAAAGTATCAGAGAACAAAATATATACATAAAAAATGTGTCAACACAAATCTCAAGGCAATCTGTTGACCCAAGAAAAAATGACATGACAAATCTGACCCACCAGAAAGTGACTTGGGGACCCAGCAAAGTCGTCTGACTCATGCTAGCATGTATTCATCTGAATTGACCAAATGATACACACCCAGACGACATCCTCTGCTTGAGGGTACATTTACTCGAGGGTACAGTCTTCTCAACTGACAAGGGTTCCCATGGTGAAAATTGAGGAATGACAACCAACCCAAAATCATATGGTCAACCAACATCAGCCTGATAGAGCCATCTTCCCACCTACCTCCAAGAATCCTATCGGTCGACTATACGTGAAAGGCCAACCGACCGACGGTCTCCATTCAGAAGGCCTACTGACAGTACTGATCGAGTCACCTTATTGGCCCCAGTCAACAGAGCTAGAGAAAGGTAAAACCCTGGCCCCACATGGGTTTAATTTTCATTCACTGCTAACTCTCTGCTATAACTAGAGGGGTCTTCTAATGTAATAGAACATTTTGCCTCTCTCTTCTCTCATATATAAAAAGAGACTTTAGGCTTTTCACCCTCTCCATGTATAAGAAATTCAACCATATAACAAAAGGTCATAGCAACCCGGGAATACCCCATTTTACTAAGAGGAGCAGGTCACTATGAAATCATATGCTCTCCTCTCTCTTTCCCACTCTTTCTCTTCTTTTCTCTTGGTTCAAATGCTCGAATTTTTTAGGTGTGCCTACCAGACAAATTCAAATACAACACTCATGTCATCCACCATCCAAACATCCGTCACTCATCATCGTTCACCGCCCATTATAAAGCCGAACACCACCAACCACCCATCACTATCATCTATTGATCATTGTGTCCCGCTGCCGCTGCCACCAATAGACCATGTATCATACATAATTTCCTTTATATTAAAAAAAATCTCACATTTATTTTACATGAACCTATTCAACTTCAAAACATTCTAATTGTACTCTTTTAGGAGAAAAATCAAACGGCCCATAATTGTAATAGCCAAACCAATGCGTGGCGCATCGTAACTTGCCCCATCCGTTATGGCAAAGGGCCCGACGGCTCAGATTATGCGGCTGGGGCAATNCTTCACCCTCTCCATGTATAAGAAATTCAAACATATAACAAAAGGTCATAGCAACTCGGGAATACCCCATTTTGCTAAGAGGGGCAGGTCACTATGAAATCATCTGCTCTCTTTTCTCTCTTTCCCACTCTTTCTCTTTTTTTTTTCTCTTGATTCAAATGCTCAAATTTTTAGGTGTGCCTCCAAGACAAATTCAAATACAACACTCATGTCATCCGCCACTCATCATCGTTCACCGCCCATTACAAGCCGAACACCACCCACCACCCACCACTATCATCTATTGATCGTTGTGTCCGCCGCTGCCACCAATCGACCATGTATCATACATTAATTTCCTTGATATTAAAAAAAAATATCACATTTATTTTACATGAACCTATACAACTTCAAAACATTCTAATTGTACTCTTTTAGGAGAAAAACCAAACGGTCCCATAATTGTAATAGCAAAACCAATGAGTGGCGCATCGTAACTTGCCCCATCCGTTATGGCAAAGGGCCCGACGGCTCAGATTATGCGGCTGGGGCAATGAAAAGCGCGGGTGTCACTTTCGGAGCCAACCGACACAAGTCAAACCATGGTGGTGCGGCGGTCATTTATTCACGATCTGGGGATAAATCCGTCATTTAATGTATTTTGAAAAGCTAGGCACTGGGTAAGCACACTACTTGGCTAACCAGGCCTCTCTTAATAAAGAGCAAAGCGCACCCCCACGCTCCCTCCTCTCCCGTTTATTTCTCCCTTTCGGCTTTACTTCTCTCGTCCGTTAACATTTTTTCTCACCTCTGCTCGACGTCGAACACTTCGCGGGAACCGGCGGAAGTTNACGCTCCCTCCTCTCCCGTTTATTTCTCCTTTTCGGCTTTGCTTCTCTCGTCCGTTAACATTTTTTCTCACCTCTGCTCGACGTCGAACACTTCGCGGGAACCGGCGGAAGTTTCCCGCCGCTCCACCGAGGTCACCGGTGACCCTATCTATCGACTGGAGGAGGTAGGGATGAGGTGAGCCGAGCCGTCGATGGTTTGATGTCGTGATGGGAATCGAAGAAGGAGGGAAGGGGTTGATGGGAAGAGTGGGTTTTGGTGTTGCGGTGGGGTGTGCGGTGGTTTCTTGCGCGATCGCGGTTATATTGGTTGGAAGACGAGGGAGGAGCCGGCGGCGGTGGGGAAGGGCGGTGGAAGTGGTTCGGGAGTTTGAGGAGGGATGCTCTACTTCGATCGGGCGGCTAAGGCAGGTGGTCGACGCCATGGCCGTCGAGATGAACGCTGGTCTCGCATCGGAAGGGGGTAGCAAGCTCAAGATGCTTCTCACTTTCGTAGATAGCCTTCCGTATGGGTATGGTGGTTTCTTTTTAGCCCTACCCAATACCTTTTTTTTATTTTTTTTTGAATATTTTGGGTTTCTTGAGTTGATGATCATTTAATGAAGGGTGGGGCCTTTGAATGCTCGCGGTGCTGGATTTTGTCTTTCCTGATGGCTTATTGTGAAATTGGAGTTGGGTTTGGTGTGGTGGAAAACCTTGTTTTGATCATTTTATGTGATTGGAAATATTTGCTGGTTTCTATCCAATGATTTGTTTTTATATTATTCATAGAGCATTGTTGAATGTGTTTTATATCTGGAAAGTGGTTGTGAGGTTACAGCAGTAATTTATTGAAAGTATATTTAAGGCAACGTTTGACAGCTTGGAAGTTTGACAGTACCCGGGCTTTGTTCATTTTGGTTCTACGATGCCTCGTTCGTTGATATTTTCCTCCATCTGTATTGATACATTGTTATGATTGTATTCACAAATGGTATGTTTTCTGGTTTGTAAAGTTTCTTGCCAGCAAAGCGTAGTTTTTTCTGTTCATTTGGGGATCATATTGCTTATATTCTTCTAGGGTGGCTGCATTTAGGGTTTAGTAATGAATTTTTTAATTGTTTCTTGTTTGGGAATCTTTTGCTTTCTGGCGATTTTCCATTGTTGCTGTCTTTGATGCAAGCATCTTGTTGGTACGTTGGTGTACTTTCAAGATGATTCAGATGTCTAGGAAGCTTCAGGAAATTGCTGTGAAGAATAAAAATCCAATTTTTTTCGATGTATTCTCTGTTGGGGCCAATCAAAATTGAGCCGGTTGCTTTCTGCATCATTATATGCCCATTCTTATTTATTTCTGATGAATGTTTAGATGCCATATATTTCTAATGTAAGGCTATGTTTTTTTCATGGTTTGAATAACATAAGAAATTTACTTTTTCGGCTACTTGTTAACTTTATTGGGCTTCAGTTTTACTTTTTGTGTTGAATGAAAAACGTAAATGTTCTTTTTTATTTTTTTAATTTTTATTTAGGATTTAAGATCCTAGAGCTGTTTGTGAACTAAGCTTTCCTTGGGAACACCCAAGTTAATTTGTTTGGTATAGACAAATTATTTAATTTAAATTTGTAATAAATTAGGCTTTTATCTTGCTTTAATCTTCAATTTTTTCTTGCAATGTTAATATTGTCAGCACTCTGATTGTGTAATAATAAGTTGATAATTGAAACAAAAGCAAGTATAATTTTACTGTCAATCCACTCTTATTGGGCCATTGTAATGTAATTCCATTTCCTACAATAAGGCCATTTGATTTTGCATTTCATTCTAATCGATAATTTTGTATTTGCTTGTTCAAGAAAATCAATTTTACACTTATGATGCTTCACTTCTTCGTGCAGGAAAGAGTTGGGAACTTACTATTCTCTTGATCTTGGAGCCACCAATCTTAGAGTATTACGTGTAGAGCTTGGAGGAACATCCTCCAAGATTTTCAGTCACCAATTTGAAAGCCATCCAATTTCCCCGTATCTGATGATGGGCACAGTTGAGGTAATAGAGCAGTAGGTTCTAACTGAATTTTTTTTCTCGTGATACAATGTGCTTATCTGAAAATTATTTCCATCTACTAATGATGCAGGAACTATTTGAGTTTATTGCTATGACGCTGCAAAAGTTTGTAGAAAGAGTTGAAGGGTTCGAGCATTCACCTAATTTGACAAGGGAGCTTGGATTTACTTTTCCTTTTCCTGTTAGACAAATTTCAGTTTCTTCAGGCATTCTTATCAGATGGACAAAAGGATTTTCTATTGAAGATGCTGTAAGTTAAATTTGTATATTTAGATTTTCTTAGAAATTTATCTTTGGTTTGTATTTGATATTGAAGTCAATTGCTGAGGCCATAGTTATTATTTATGGCTTATTATGCTACAGTATCAATAAAAAGTCCATTTTTCGAACGTTTATTGTGTTTGGTGTAAAAAATGATGATCTTTTTTTGAGATTTTAATTTGTAGTTGTGTAATGCATGCTGGAGTTTGAAATTGTTTCCTTCTTTGATTCTGCTACTAATAAATGCCCTCGGGTAATTAAGATGTATTCTGAATTAGTGAAATTAGTCATGGGGCAATGCTTTTCATGAGTTGGAGATAAAGCTAAACATTGACATTTTTAGCTAACAAAGATTTGTGTCAACTCTTTTGGAATAAATTTCAAATGAAAGTAACTCTCATTAATTCATTTGATAGTGATGCAGTTGATGACTTTATTTGATAATCTCATAGAAGAACATTTTTAATTCCTATTCTAGAAAAATATCTTATACCAGTTTGAGGATGATGTCAGGCAATAAGCTAATGCAATTAGGGTACTTAATATTTGAGGCACCAATTGAATGTTTTCCATATCTTTAAGTACCATTATTGACCCTTATTCTCCGTTTAATTGCTATTTATGCCATTACTGTATTTGCTCACAATTCACTTGCATTTGAATGTTTCCACTTGTAAAATATACTTTATTATAGTAAGTACTTCCATTGACCCATTCAATTACCACTCTTTTCTGACTATTTTTACCATGTCACTTCTGGAGATCTGTACTAGACTTACCATCCATTTACTTAATCAACACACTTGCCTGAAAGGAAGATGTTAGGTCAGGAAGTTTTGTAATAATTATCATCCTTTGAATTCGTAATTTTTTTATGATCTTCTTTGTTATGTTGGTTTACTTTTTGTTGCTTTCCTTGCATTTTTCTAATATCTTAGAAAACAAATGTGTCAATGTACTAACTTTTACAGCTTAACAACTTTTTACCCACTTTATACCAGTCTTCTATCTCTTTCATTCTTGTGGTTTTGTGATGTATAGAAAGTTTTGTTCTTCTATCTCTTTCATTCTTGTGGTTTTGTGATTTATAGAAAGTTTTGTTTCTGAAAAAAAATCCATCAAATTAACTTGGAGAACATTTCCTTCACATTTGTAGTTATACTTGGAGTTTTCTAGCAATCTGCATCGTTCCTTTCCACAATGAGATTCTGTAACTCCAGGATATGAATATTTTTCTCACATTTGCTTTATATGTGCTTTGTACACATACTTGCTGTTGTGGGTATTACCGATAGTTCAAGTATTAAGCTTGTATAATAAGTTTTGACTTAAATGATTTTGTTTTTATACATCCTTAACTCATAAGAAGGAAGAAACTAATATTTAACTCGAAATATAGATTGGAAAAGATGTTGCGCAATGTTTAGAAGAAGCAATGAGAAGAAAAGGACTAAACATTCGGGTTGCAGCATTGGTATGTTAGCTAAATGCTTCCTTGAATTTTTTTTCTCTCCTTCAATTGTTTTAGCATGGTTTTGATTTTCTTATTTTAGAAGTGGCGATGACATTTATTGTCCATCTTGTAGCCATAAATTATCAATATATGCTTTTCAAGGCTTGCCTTTTTTTCATGATTAGAATACACATGTAGTACATTTTAATATACATTCATACTCTGCTTTGCATGTGTTTTTTCCTCTTTTTGAGTGTTTTTTTTTTGTATGTATTTGAAGGAGAAATCTCTTTTGTGTGTGTATTATTTGATAGAAACCCCCTATGCTTATAATAAATGAATTAATAGGATCTGTCAAAGTATAAAGAAATAAATATAGTTCACTAACTTTATTATTTGAGTATATATCTTAGTCAATATATTCTACGCTAATACTCTTCTTTAGGTTGGAGAATATATTTGAATTAGCAAGCATATGTATAAATTAGCTACATATTATTGTAAAACATGAAGAAGGTAATATATCCATCTATGAATTGTGACTATTATATTTGATATCAACACCTGAATAGAGTAGCGATCAACCTTACTATGTTTTATGCTTTCATGAAAACATAAATGGTGCCTCCTAATGTGTTCTATGTATAGAAATTGGCATACAAAGACACGACAAAAGGCCAAAAGCCAAAGGAAAAGCTGTCAAAAGGAAATTTAAGATAAGTGGAGAGGATGTTTTGAGGGTGGAGAAAAGTACGGAGATGACTTGTGAGAAGTATCATCTCTTAAAGTATAGACTTGTTTGATAGTCAAGTCATAATAATGATAGCTGTTTTGAGAATGAATTTCCCAGAAAGATATATTGAATGGCCAGAGGATCCAATCCAGGAGTCATGTACAAAGCAAACAAAACCTAAAACTCAAGTTGGAGAGGAGGTGACATCACCAAAGATGTTAGATGAGATATGATTAAAATGTTAGCATGTAACATTACATCATGTCACACTTCGCCTGCCATGCCTAGAAGGAAATTGCTGGAACTCAATATGACACATGGAGTTAATAAATTTAGAAGGAATTCCAATATGTAAATATTTATTTGCAAAAAACATTCTCCATCAATAGATTATGAAAGCATTTAAATCCAATAGTACTCACTAGTTTATCCACCAAAACATAAATAAAATCCAACCTTATGATGACTCATTCAAATAATAAATTACTATTGAATCAACTTTATAACTTACCATCCTAATCACAATTCAATGATATACATGAAGCATGAGTATAGAAACTCTTCTTTATATTTTACACAACTAATAACCTGAAAAATTATAATATATTGTATGAGCTTGTAAGAAATAAACTCGTTTCCTACTTATCAATGTATAAAATGGCAATGCTTAGGGCATTAATATGATCAATGAAAGCAAAAGAAGTAAAAATATTTTTTATATCATAATAGTTATAGTCAGCATATAAAGCACATTATTTTCAAATATGATAACTATTTAATGGTGCTTATGTAGTACAATTCATAAAAATTCATTCTCACTTTGATGATCATTTCGCCCACATGTCAAAATATTTATTTGCAGCATATTATATTTATTCATTTATGAATGACCCATATGTCACTATTGTAATGCTTTTATATTTATTTATTTCTTATTAATAGTTAGTCTTTTGATATATTCGGGATGGTTTCACAAACCCATGAAAATCGAATGCTTATCAAAAAAGCCGTCACTCGGAGCACCCATTAGTCTTATTCCAATTACCAATACTTTATGCATCATGTAAACATAACTTCCTTTTTTGGATTTATATTATAATCACCCCATGGTTGATAAGGAACATCATCAATATCATGATTCGAGATATGTTCAATGTTGAAGATACATGTGTTCAACAACCCCTTGTGAGACATTCAAGATATAGAAGCACGAAGTATTTGTTATATGTTATCATTTTCAGTAGAAAATGAGTTAAAATGGAACCACATAAACTCTCAAGTATTATCAGTACCAATAGATTTATTCATAGTTGAAAAGCACATTTATTTCTTGATAGAAGATGTGGAATACAGTAAAAGGTGAGAAAATACTAAAAGAATTCAAATTGAATAGACATTCATGTGATTGAGAGTGATGATTAGGGGTGTAATTGAGTCTAGCTCGAGCTATGCCATTTTTTAGCTCTGCTCGTCTGTTAAATTGTGAGCTTGGGTTTGAGCTTGAGGAGAGCTCACGTTCATCTCATAGTGGTAGCAGCTGGCTTGCGAGTTCGAACTCAAAATTCAATTTTTGTGGGAGCTCATTGAAGAAGGTATTGGTGGCCAGGGGAGGAGGATGCAACGACAGCTCACCAGAAATATATAGAAATGAATGACAGTAGGCTAATCGAGTCGGCTCGTTAGCCAACAAGCAGAGTCGAGACGAGCTCTATCTCTATTTTGTGGCTTTTTTTTTTTNGGGGTATAATTGAGTCGAGCTCGAGCCATGCCATTTTTGAGCTATGCTCGTCTGTTAAATTGTGAGCTTGGGTTTGAGTTTGAGGCGAGCTCGCGTTCATCTCATAGTGGTAGCAGTTGGCTTGCGAGTTCGAACTAAAAATTCAATTTTTGTGGGAGCTCATTGAAGAAGGTATTGGTGGCCGGAGGAGGATGCAACAAAAGCTCACCAGAAATATATAGAAATGAATGGCAGTAGGCTAATCGAGTCGGCTCGTTAGCCAACAAGCAGAGTCGGGGCGAGCTCTATCTCTATTATGTGGCTTGATAAGCTCGGCTCGTGAGCTCGTTAACGAGTCGACTCGGCTCGGCTCGGCTCATTTACACGCCTAGTAATGATCAACAAAAATGAAAAAATTACCAAAATCGTAGGTGGGTAAGGACATTACTCAAACCCCAAACATCAAAATGAAATAACTCGAGTGGGACAACACTGGGACTTGGCATGGAATCTAGGAAGAAAACACCCAATGATGTTTGCCCTAACTCACATATATTATATTTGACCTTTAATTGTAAAGAGGAGAGATAGTGAATATATAATAGAATTAGTAAACATACCAACATCATGCAGTGTCAAAATACTCAATATTTATAATGTTATAATAGGCAATCCTCGAGGTGTTTTAAGCAGTAAGCCATAAAAGCAAATTGTTAAATTAATGAAAATATAATATAATTAGTAATATACTAACTTCAAAATATGAACATACAACAAAAATAATAACAACAAGCCTTTTTGCCCTGCTGCTTAGCTACATGAATCCTTTTTCTCTATTGCGTCCTATTAAGTGACATATTTTCTTTTAATTCTAATAGATTAAGATCATTTTTTATTCAATATGCTCAAGTCTTTTATGATTTTATAAGTAAACATACCAACTTCAAAGTATGATCATAAATCAACAAAATAAATCTCTCCCACTCTCAATACAATTTAAATAAGTAGTCTAAAATTCTAGGATTATAATTTATGAATTTATAAGTTCTCCCACTTTCATCACTTAAGGTTTTATCATTAAAATTTTCATTATGCTTAAGTGTCTCCTCTCTTTCCTCTTCCTCATTTGTGTTAATATACTCTTAATCTTCTTCTTTATCTCCGATCTCAACTATCTTCCTCTTTCCTAATTAAACCAATGTTAACAATAACATAAATCAAAATTTAAAGATATTGATTTTTTTTAATTTCAATTGCTAAAGTTGTATGGTAACCTTAAATTAATTTAATAGCTTGAAAAGTGTTAAAAGTTAATGGAGCAATATTTTGCAATTATATCTTTGGCTTATTGTGATTAAAAAAGTCCTTTATATCTCAATTCTTCATGTGTAGTGTGCGGTTGGGAGTTTAAGAGTTGTGGTAGATTCTTGGTTCGATTTGCCTAGGTTTATGTGTGGATAAATAACAAAATAAAATTAATTAAATATATTAAATTCATAAATTGACATATTTAAATTACCTAAATCGGAGCTTTTGAGGCTTCTACCTTTTCAAAATTTCACAAAGGTGCCTCTTAGCCCCACTTAGATGTATCATAGTGCATTTATAAATTACGTTGAAGCACACCTTTAATTGCATATTTTTAACACGTACATACACACACTCAAACAAATATATATATATATATATATATATATATATATATATATATATATATATATATATNTACCATAAAAAAATGACACCCTATGATTTATAAATAAGGGCCAACTGTAAAAGCAAGGGGAGGGGGAGTGGGGATGAGTGGCGACAAGTCTCTCTCTCATTCTCGCTCTTATGCTCAATGCTAGTAGGATTTGGGCCTAACTCACGAACAACACGGGACCTTATGTCCCAAAAGGAATCAATACCTAAAATTGGAATTACAACATTTATAATTAGTATATTCAAAAATATTTTTCAAATCTCATACAACGCCTACCAAATATGTATTAATACAAGAATCATGCATGTTTAAATTCAATCCAATTTGTTTATTGTTAATAATTATTTCTAATGATTCATTTGATGAAAAAAGTTTATATACAGTCACAATATGAATCTACATTTGATTTTATGAAACTTGAATCAATAGCATAATTCTATAATCACGAACTTTACTTATTGTTCAGTAGAAGAGTTACATATGTATTGTAACGCCTTAGAATATCGGAACTGGCTGGTTCAAGAGAGAGAGAGAGACAAATAGTGCGGGGATGCGTTCAGGGGCAGATTCGATTATTGACGAAAAGTGAGCGAGGGGGAGAGTCGTACGTATGTGAGTAAGCTAGAGATGGAGAATAGTGGGATATTTTAGCCTTTTAGGTGTTTATTAAACTATCAACATGAAATGGGATCTCACTTTTTCCTTAAGCTTCTAAGTTTAAGGGGAGAGTCATACTATTCAAGAATGCTTAGAAACTAAGAGAACTTGGTCAAGAACCAAAGAGCTAGTAACATTTCCACTGATGTTTACTTGTGATATTGCCTATAATTTTGAGTGTTGTTTTTTAAACATGTTTGAAGAGCTTGAAATTAAGAGGCATCCATTATAATAATGTGTCTCCAAAGTCCACAATTTAGGATTGTGAATTTCCATTTTGGATGTTGAAGATATTTAAGATCATATCTGTTTGAGCTATCACACGGTTGATGATTTCTGGTACGTAATATTCGATTTGAATTGGATAGTTGGTTACTTGAATAAGACTTCTTGGTACTAGTGTTGCATCAATTTTGAATTCATGGCATGATGTAGCACCGAAGAGAGATCTTTCCAAGGTCATGTTATGTTCAACCATCATCATGGTTTCAACCAAAAAGATTCGTAGAGGAAGGATGAGTTAGGGTCCTATTTATGAGAGTAAATGATGGGTAAAATTGGAGAATGATGCAAGTTAGAGTGGGCTTGTTTTGATGCTGTATTGCAAAAGGAAGAATACATCATATTTTTCTTTACCCACTACAGAGAAGATATATAATATCTATGGCCTATATTATGAATTTTGAATAGGAAGAAAATAAGGAATAAAATCAGACCATAATCAACCCAGTAAAGAGAAAAAATAAGAATGATATTATCATAAATTTTATTAAAGAATGTAGCAAATGATCGCATTCTTTATAAGTAAGAGGACTACATATGAAAAATATCTTATATGAGAAGTGGAGGAGCTGGTGGTCTTTCATGGAAGGTGTAGCTGGTAGGAGATATGAGTAGCAGATGCAACTTTGTATGGAATGAGTAGTTGAAAGTATGAAGGCGAGATAGTAGCTGAGGCTCGTATGGAAGGCAGAGTGGCTTGTAGGAACCAGTGGAGGAACAGCTGGCTGGCTTTATGGAAGGTGGAGTTGGCAGGAGGCAATAATGAAGGTAGAAATATAGGGAGCATCTGATGTAGGCTGGCGGATGGTGGTAGTGGTTTGATTGCAGGATTACCTGATAAAGTTTTTAAAATATCATGATTTATTACAAAATCATTTAATAACATACTTGATTGCTTAACTAAATTGACCATCTTTGATTTTTTGTGTTTTCATTATTTTGAAAATCTACATATTTTACAACAGAAACATAATTAACTTATTCCTTGCTGTCGTGTACTTGCTTTTGTTAAGTGTTTTATTTATATTAATCTTTTTAGATTTCATAAAAGATGAAGTTCTTGTGTAGCCTGCCATATTTGCGCCATCCTTTGTAAACATTTGAATAAAAGATGGTATTTAATGTATCCGCATTTAAGCCAAGCCAGGAATTATGTTTTTGTACTTGGATTAATTTACAAAAGATGAACATTTTTTGAGGTTTAGCTTAAATTATTGGATGAATATACGAAAGGACAGTATGTTTAGCAACAGATTTTGCTGTATATATTTAATCTAGTTTTGGCAGTCTTTTTTGTGTTGTTATTGTCATATTTGGCTGAAGAACAAATGGATTTTTTTTTCTCACAAGACGAGCATCTATTTTCTAGTTCAGCTCTCTAAAGAAAGAGTATGATGAACTGANGATTTTTTTTTCTCACAAGACGAGCATCTATTTTCTAGTTCAGCTCTCTAAAGAAAGAGTATGATGAACTGAACTCCAAAACTCTTGAAGCAGAGAAAGATGTGAAAGTGGTCCAGATGAAAATACAAGATGCAAGGAGTCATCTATTGAAACTTCGAAAAGAGATGGATGGTAAATTTTTTATGGAGTCATTTCTTTATATTTTTTATTTGAATTTTGCATGTGTCCTAAATTTTTATAATTTTAAAAACATGTATTTTGCACAAATTGTAAGTNCCATTTCTTTATGTTTTTTATTTGAATTTTGCATGTGTCATAAATTTTTATAATTTTAAAAACATGTATTTTGCACAAATTGTAAGTGCTATGCTGATTATTTTAATCCAGTAGTTATTTCAGAACTTAATTTAAGCTATAATCTTCTATTATTGATGATACCAAGAACATTTTTGTTGTGAAATTCTCTTCCTTGGTTTTGATGTTGAAATGTCTTGTGCTAATTTTTATAATTACTTCTAAAAATAAGAGTGGTTTTTCTTATTTTTTGTTTTAAAACCTTTGAAAATAGATATCAAATAGATCTACTTGAATATCAGTGATGTAATATAATCAATAACGGTACTTGGATCTTGAAAGCACTTACTTGGCTAATAATTTTAGTTATTCTATCATCAATCAATCCAAATCTACGTTATGGATTCTTCTTTATAGAATCAGGGTTACAAGAATAAGGCCAAAAGTTTAAATACAACTCTAATCCTATCCAAGGACAACAAAATTTAAATTTGATTTTTTTCTTGTCCAAGAGAAAATGAAAGCTAATAACTTTAAAAAATCAATATAATTTTGTCCATAAATGCAAATGGGCACTATGGCTCGGCTCCTTTAATTGCTTGTGNCTATGGCTCGACTCCTTTAATTGCTTGTGTCCTATGGCTAGTTGGGCTTTTGTGGACTACTATCGCCTATTTGAAGTTTTGAGCTGCGTTACTATAGTTCGGAAAGATCTTTAATTCTTTAGCATTTATGCTTACCATGAGGCAATGTTAATTTTTTCTTTTTCTATTTAGAATAACAAATGGGACAAACCAGAGTTTTTCCATTATTAAAGGTCAATTGGTACTCCATCCTTCTAGCTGTTTGATAGTTTTTTTTTTAATAATTTTTTTTTGGTTATATTTCGCTTTTTTTTATTTTAGGTGAAACCTTGATAGTCCTTAACTAGTTTTGCAAAATCTGCATGATGAAAGAAATTTCTGATATGTAATCAACTTTTGTAGCTAAGGGAAGATTTCTCGAGTCCAAACTCCACTCCATGATTCAGGAGTCTGATATTATTGATTCCTTTCCGAAAGTTTTACTTGAAGCAATGGAGAAAAGAGATGTGCAGAAAAGGTTCTCATACATATTTCTACATTAAATTTCAGATTTTCTTAGACGAGGGATTATTTTTATATTTCAATTATAGATTTAATCTAAGCCGGCTCATGCACCTTGCCTTTCTGACTCTTGATTCAGTAAATACAACATTGCTGATGGGATGAGGCAAATGTTTGATCCCTTTGAAAGAGTTGCTCGTGCCCATCATATTTGTCCATGCTGTGAGCGACCTTTCACTCCAAAGGAGGAGGATGATTTTGTTAGTAAGGTTAGCGGTTGCCATAAAGCATGGTGCATACTTGTTTTGATAGGTTGATTTATCACCTTTATTTAGGATCGTGCCATTACTGAAACTCTTTTTTTTTTCTTTATTTTTCATATCAGCAAAGAGTTAAAAGTGCTAGCTCTGCTGAGCATATGAAGGTATTGGGAGTTGAGTCTTCAAATGCTGACTCGCATTTCCAGCAATTGGACAAGCTCCGTATGATTTATGAAGAATACGTAAAACTTGCAAAAGAAAACATCCCTTTAGGGGAAAAGAATTTGCAAGAGTTGATGGAAGATCTCAGTCAGAAGTCCCAAGCTTATGATGATGTAATGTTTATCACTTCTCTTATTTCACCTTTATTGTTCTCTACAGAACATGATTGTCTTCATTTTTGAAAAACCAAATAGGTGGAGTTATCAAAATGCAGAGGATCGCCTTCTTCTGTAGCTTCAATTATCTTTTGCTTCATTCAGCATATTTTTTCGAGCATCTTCACGTTGAATTTTCTCTCAAAGAAGAGTGAAGCATACTGCAAATCTTTTTAATTAGACAAACATATCATCTTGGTTTGCCTAGATTATAACAAGAACATGAAGCTCTATTGGTCATCATAGACAGATTGACTAAGTCTGTGTATTTCATGCTGATTAGACATATATATCATGTTGAGAAATTAGTAAAGTTGTATGTGGATGAGATTGTACGATTGCACAGGATGCTAACATACATAGTTTTAGATAGGCTTAAGATATCAATATCTAGGTTACGGAGAAAAAATCAGGAAATTTTGGGCACAAAATTGGCCTTCAGTATTGCATTTCACATTCAGGTGTTTAATCAGAAAGGATAATTCAATATTTAAAGGATTAAATATTTTTATATATTCTTGATTTTAGTGGAACTTGAGGTCGCATAAATTATTTATAGAATTTGTATACAACCACAATTATCAGAGAAGCATTGGAATGATTCAAAATGAAGCTCTTTATGGAAGTAAATGCAGGACATCATTAAATGGTTGGTGCAGAGTTTGTAGATGCTGCTGCTTAGAAAGTCATATTGGTTAGAGATAGATTAAAAGTTATTCAAGATAGATAACAAATATATTATGATGCTAAACACAGCCATTGGAATTTGATGTTGGCGAGATTTTTTTTTATTTTTATTTTTTATTTTTTACTCAAAGTCAATCCAATGAAAGGAATGCAATGTTTTGGATGGACAAGAAAATTAACGCTCCAATATATAAGATGATTTAAAACTGTTGAAAAAATTGGGAATGTGAGTTACTGATTCGCTCTACCAGGACACATATAGGGAGTACATGATATTTTTCATATTTCTATACTTGGAAAGTATATTGTTGATTAATCAAATTGAGTGATTGCAGATTCTATTGATATACAATCTGATTTACTTATATAGAAGAACTCGAGGGGATATTGGATTGTGATGCTGAGGGATTCTGCTATATAAAAATTTTGTTTGTAAGAATTTTATGGAAGCATGGACAAGAGAATGATATCACTTGAGAGAGTATCTGAAATACAAGAAAAAATGTTCACATCTATCCGATTAAGCTATGTATTTATAGTAACTTTTAAATTTTGAGAAAAAAAAATTATGAGACTGCAACAACCGAAAAATAATAATAACTAAAAAAATAAAAGAAAATAAAAAAAATTAATTGGTGCATCGTTTCAATGAAACCAATGCCATTTACATTATTAGCAATGGATAGGATATATTGAAACTATTTATTGGAGTGAATTGAGCGAAGAGAAATAGAGATGAGTGGGAGAACATGTATGTGTATTATTCAGAGATGAGCGGGAAAAGAAATCGACTGTGAAATTGAAATTGAGTGCAAGAGATACGGTCTCGTGCAAATTTATCATTGATGACCGTGTGTTTGTTGAGTGGAGCGTACGAGGCATAATCAAGTGTTAGGAAATGGACAATATCGCATGAGGAAAAGGACTTGTGGGTTGTTTGCCGGTGAGTTCATGTACGAGTGACAGAGACGGAACAAGTGGAGACAACGCATAGGGTGAGCAACATGCTAGTTTCTTTCAGGAGACAAGTGGTGTGAATATGCCAGAATCACGTGGGAGATGCAAGAAAGGAACTGGTTGAACCCAAGTAGGGAAAATTAAAGGTTAGGGTTTATTTTTAAATCCAAAAATTGTTATTTTAAGTTAAATTTTAATAAGTAGTAAGGTTAAATTTTATTTAATAATTCAAAACATTATTAGAAAATGATTTGAAAGTAAACATAAAGAAAGGCAGAATGTGAGAAAGGAAAAACGGAGTGGTGAAAAAATGTGGTGAGTGCTCTTCATTTGGATGCATTATATATGACTTCTCTGTTTTTAGTGGATTTTATCCTCTGTTTCTCTTGTGGATATATGTTTGGTTAAAGGCAAGCCACGCAAATCCTAATACTTGGCTATTCTCTCTCTTTATTTTATGTAGTGGCATATAACTCATTATCCTTTTGATTCTTCCGCATCATGTCTATTGATTCCTTATTTATGTTACCACTCTTGTCCAACAATTTTTGTCCTTGCTACTTTACATCGTACTTGCAGCTCCTTGGTGTTACAGCTCATGTCAAGTCTGACAAGGATGGAGTGGAGATTTTGGTGCAACCTGCTGAATTGTTTGAAAGATACTTCATTGAAATTCAGAATTTAAAACCTCAAATTGAGGATTTGGAGTATAAACTTGATGCGCGAGGGCAAGGAGTGAAATCTCTGGAGGAAATTCAATCACAGTTAAATTCCTTGCAGAGCAAAAGGTGATTCCCCCTCTGATTTTTTTTGGTTTTCTGTCACAAGTTATCTGATGTTAGCAAGAATTGCAAAATGAATATTACATTGATTTTATATGATAAAAGTAATTGTTTACTTGATGGATGGAGAGTGTGCTTTTCTTTAGTGTGGTTAGTGTGTAGATTTACGTCCCTGTTGCATTCAGACTTTTGTTAATGCTTTGATTTTATTTTCCAAGGCATTTAACTCTGTGTTGTCAGTAACTGGAAGTCAAGCGATTTGAAAAAAATATGTTTCAGAAGGTCTTATGTCGTCAACTCAAAAATATGTTTCAAAAGAATATAATTGGCTCTAAAATCTAGTACCAAGACTTCGTTATTTCCACATAATACATCATCGTCCTCCATTTGAAATTAAAATTATTTGTGCTCAATTCTCAATCATTCTTGAGTGTTGTTTGAGGTGCAAAATCTGTTATTAACAAATTATTTTGAACCCAAACTTAGATCGTTATGAATCTGTTCTTTTTTATTGGAGAACACTTGTTATGACACCCTTGAAGATTATCTAATGGAAGAGAGGCACATAAGGTTTAGTTAGTAATACGTTCAGCTCTAAGACATGATCAATTAAGAATAATATTGAAGTCTAGTTTTATGATTTTAAAGAACTGCATGTTAATTTAGGCTTCCATCTTGCTCAGCTACACATGAATGCAATGAAAGTTTAATTTTGGATTTGAGCATAAAAAAATATTTAGGGGCAGTTTGGGATTACTTTTGATTTATTATTATTAATTTATTTGTTATTTTATTTTCTTTATATTTTTACGTGAAATAATAGATGTTTGGTATGTGTAACATTTTTTGTTTTTAAAAACACTCCAACCAAATTTTAAATGTTAAGTATTTTTTTAAATACGAGCTAATTTATTTATTTTTAGCAAAATGTAAAACATGCAAAAAACATTTATTAAAAAAATTTGTTTTAAAATAAAAGCAACAATAAAAAAATAATAAAAAATTGAAAAAAAGATCCCAAACAAGCCCTTAATGGACAAAGCTATTCATCTCTAAGATCTGATCATCTACAAATTATATCAAAGTCTAGTCTCATTATTTTGAGGAATATGTGTTATCCCATCCGCACACACCTGTATACAATGATAGAAAGGCATCAAAATTTTTTTGCAACTTTTTCTTGCTTTTCATCATGCTATGGTAAATATAAATGTATAATGATGGAGGCTTTAACCTGTCTTTTTTTTACTGCTAACTTTTGTTACATGTTTTTGTAGAATTATCTATGACAGGTTTTCCGATTTCTAAAAATGGCAGTTTCTCTTTTGCTGTTTAAAAGAATGATATCAAACAAAATTACAATGATGTCTTTTTTGCATAATGAGGCATATGTACCATTTTTCCATCATTTCAGTTTTGAGTAAAACTTGATGTGACCAGGGATGCCTTGAGTTCTGAAGTAGAAAGCCTGAGAGAAGAGCAGAGATTCTTGAGTGATGATTTATCTAATGTACAAATGAGGTGGCATGCTCTTCGAGAGGAGAAGCTACGGGCATCAGGTATATTACATAAAGTGAAAAAAGCAGAAGAGGAATTGATTCTCTTAGCTGAAGAAAAGGCTCAAGCTGAGTTTGATGAAAAGGTATCTGCCTTTACTTTTTATTTAGGAAATTTAAATATGCACGGCACAATTCTTATGGATTTACATACCTAACACATAAAGTTTATTACATTTATAACACTTCGGTGCTTTAAACCTATGAAGAAGAAGGTGCATTTGAATTTTAAGAAGTTAGTGGGAGTGGGATTGTTGTTAAAGATTTTAGTTCAATGAATGTAAATATTAAAGTTTGTGTTAGACATATGAATACATAATAATTGTGTATATAAATGCCCTGTATTATTTTTCTTCCTTTTGTAACGACCATCTCTCATTGTTTTTTTTTCTCCTTTTTTTTTTCAGTAATTCTAAATGTAGAGTTTGTGTGTGTGTGAATTGCTCTTCCTTTTATGCTGAATAAAATTAGATGCTTCTATTTATTGCATATGGGAACTAATTGTTAATTTAGTATAATGCTATATTCCATGATGTCGCCAAATTTCATTGAATCTCTTGCATGGAAAAACATGGTTTGAATATATATTTAATTTTGTTTGCCCTTATAACTTAATTGTCATTTTCCTGCTTTCTGTCATCTTACTTAGAAATCATATTAATTATTTTATGAAACTTATTAAAACTTATGTTTCAACCCTTTGACATTCTCCCTTTTTTTGTATTATTCATAAAGTTGTTCCCATCCTTATAGTGCCACATCATATTTGAAAAGTTGTGGTTTTAATCTCAAAAGTATAAATTATTTCTCTTTATAGAAAATAACCATTTACTGATAATCATACTAATAAGTGTTATTTTTTTTATTTTTTGGAATATTTATGACGTCTTTCATCAAGAACTGAAGATGCAGCATTGCTAAGCAGACCTTTTAAAAGGAAACATTATAAGTTTGGATTTTTTAATTTCTTTAGAGGTGTTGGCAATCAAGCAATGCTCTTGCTTACTGTCTGTACCTAATTTGAAAGCAATCAAAGGAGTATGAACGTTTTTTCACTAATGAATACCCTCGGTTGTATTGATTAAGACAAACGCCATTGTCAAGATTCACCTGCTATTGTATCCATTGAGGCCTATCTATCCTTCGTCACCATACAAGTTTTTGGATGTTGGTGATATTGCAGGAACCTTGCCAAACTACTACTTGCTATGTTGTCTCATTGCAAGTGTTCATTACTTAAATTCTTTCATTTACTCGACGTACTTCCATTGATGATTCACCACTCTTGAAGCTTATTGACCTCATTTTAACAGCCTTGTTGGCCATAACTTTGACCACCTCTGGAAACCATTGACCACCACAGAGTAGAGCACCAATGTTGCCTTGTTGATCAATAGCCTTGGCATTAGTGAGAAATCAATTACCTCCAACTCCTCCAGATCATCAACCAAATGAGTTCTCCAAGTTCTCATTAACCTTCATTGGCATAGCCTACTTAATCCTTGGATGCATGATTGCCCCTTCTTTACTGTTGGAACTTCAAAACCTAGGAGTTGTTGAAGAAAATATGTGTGCAAGAGCAATGGTATGTACAAGAACTAACTAAAATACGTAAAGAAGCAAATTAAAAAAAAAGGAAACCAAAGATTTACGCAGTTAGGTGATATTCACCAATATTCATGGATACACGAAAGAGATTTCACAAATACCTTGACAAATACAATATGTAATATTTTAAAATCAAATATTTCCTTTCTTTTTCTATGTGTCTAGTTTTTCTTTCTTATTTTCAACTCTGCTTCTACCGATATAATCAATGAACCAACCATTCATAGGGATATATATATATATATATATATATATATA
>JXCR01146186.1:382130-406379 GCA_002079205.1 Phalaenopsis hybrid cultivar
TTATGCAGTAAGTATGGTATCAGCATAAAAGAAAAGCAGTAGAAAAGTACAAGAAAGACTGTAAAACGATGTAAACTGTAAAAGTGTACCTAACGAGTCTTCTCGTTCCACCACCTGAAACTCAAAATGCATGTCAGACCAGTTTATGCTTATAGAGCTGGAAAAGTAAACTTTTGGAAACCTTCCTAACTCTATGTTGTGTATTGAGGGTTCTTAAATTTTAAGGATAATATTATTAAGTAAAACATATTAAGTTTAATAGATCCCTAAGGTATTCACCAGGTTAAGAGTAGGGAGCAGGTCCATGCAACCTTCTTAATGTCTGGTAAAAGGCCTTGGGTCTATTTAAACTTTATTATTTTTCTTAATAATTCATCTTAGGAACAACTTGATGTTCAGTGAACATTGATGTCTTGATTATTCCCAAGAATAAGGTAAATGTCATTTACCTTTCAATTTGAAAATTATGTTGGTGAAGACCCTTTAGGAGACAAATTAGTGTTATTAAGAAAACCTAGCAAATTTTTAGTCCTAATTGGACTTGTGGTGTTTTAAAAGAGTTTGATTATATTGATTTTTCTAATCTTATTTTAATAAGTGCATTTCAACTTAAGTTCACCACTAAGTCTTTAAGACCTAAGTGAATGTATTAAGTGTGTGTATGATTTTGAAAGGATTTAAAACTTTAAGTGATCATTATCAAGATCATTTAAACATCATTTTTATTATCAAATAAGGATGTGAAATCATTGATTTCCAAAGTTATACTCCTAAATTCAAAAGTCATTTTATGCTAATGATGTTTTCAAAATTTTGATAATTATGAGAATTATTCTTTTATCTTGTAATTTGGCAAAGTGAAGTGGGTTTTCTACCAATTAAACCCATTTTTGATCAAAATTATCAAACGAGTTAATTAAGATTATAAATTACCCATTTTCAGCCCAGTTTTCATTGAAAATCATCAAATGAGTTAATTAATATCAGAAATTACCCATTTTGCTCATTTTTTATTGCAAATCATCAAATGAGTTAATTAATATAAAAAATTACCCATTTCCCAACCGATTTTTTATTACAAATCGTCAAATAAGTTAATTAATATGAGAAATTACCCATTTACCATTCTGATTAAGCTTAAATGTTCATTAAGGCTAAAATATCCAAAATTATAATTTTGCCCCTAAGGGTCCAAACTTTCATAATTGGTCAAATTTAAGTCAAATGAATTTGAAATTTTTATGTAATCTTACTGATAGGCCAATTAAGATATCAGAGGAGAAAATGTGAATTTTCACAATTTAATTTAATTCATATAATTATCATGCAATTATGTTTCAAAGAATATTTCAAAAGATGATCAAGACAATTCCTAATCATTTGAAATTTTTATGCATGCATATTTTTAAAGAAAATTTCAAAAGATGATCAAGACAACTCCTAATCATTTGAAATTTTTATCGAGGAAATAATGTGAATTTTCACAATTTAATTTAATTCACATAATTATTTTTATGCATAAATATGCATCTTCAAAGAAAATTCCAAAAGATGATCACGACAATTCCTAATCACTTAAAATTTTTATGTAAGCTAGCCCTAAATCAAAAAGTAATTTGGCCAAGATTTCATAATTTTTTGAGTTTTCTGTGATTTATTAAAATTAATTTAAGTTTTGGGGATTTTAACAAAAATAAAATATTTTGTATGTTGAAAAATATGTTTTATATTTTTGAAAAATCTCTCTAAGGTCAGGAAACCCAAAGAAATTTTATTTGTATTTTTTTTATTTTTATTTGATTTTTTAGAATTATTTTGGTGAAAATTCTATTTTTAAGCCTTAAAAATCATTTTAAGATTTAAAAATAGATATCTTTAATTTTAGACCTTGGAAAAATATTTCAATGATTCTTAAGTGTTTAGGAAATAATTTGGAATATTTTCATGAGTTTAATATTTTATGATTTTTTATTATTTTTTAATTATTAAAAATAATTAAAAATAACCTAAAAATCAAGTTTTTATTTTAAATATATTTTTATTTTTATTAAATCCCTCTGATATCAGAGAATTCAATAAACTAAGTTTCATAATTTTTGCAGTTATATTTTGATTTTTAAAAAATCATTTAAGTGTTAAATTTGATGATGATCTTTAAAAATCAATTAAAAATGTCAAATAATCTCAAAATCCTTTGAAATTTTTATGGTGAGTTCTCTGACTCATGAGCCACAATAAAAAATAAAAATCAAGTGATTTTAATCTATGTGTGCTTCAAATTAAATATTTTAAGAAAATTAAGGTTTGCTCAAAATAGTGATGTTTTGATTTTTAAAAATCATCAAATTATTTCCAAAGACTACTCTAACCATAGGGAACTTACATGAGTTTTTTGTAGAATTTTCTAAGCCACATACAATTTTCTATAATTATTTGAATAGAAAATTTATAAAAATTTAGAAAATTAAGATCTCTGTCTAGAGATCTTCTATGTTTTTAAAAAAATACTCAAATTGTGCACCTAGATAGAGGCTACAACATATAAAAATTTAGGGTAAAGGTGATAATCCAATATAAATGGAGAATTGAAAAACCCCTAACCCTAATTCATTTTTTAAAAATAATTTATGCCATGAATGGAGAATTGAAAAACCCCTAACCCTAATTTATTTTTTAAAAATAATTCATGCATCAAAATGGAGAATTGAAAAATCCCTAACCCTAATTTATTTTTTAAAAATAATTCATGCATCAAATAAATATGAAATTTAATTCACATGATTCTCCTCTATTCACTGAGCAAGTGGGTATTTTTATTTTATTTTTATAAATTTTCTATACAAAGATATGAATTTTTGAAGTTTAGGAGCTATTTTCTGAATTTATTAAATACCCCTATTTATTTATTCAAACCGCGGGCTGACTGGATCATCAGATTCATTGAACAACCACGCGGCGCGCTCCTATTTGTCGCCGCCTTCTGAGTCAGCGGCCACGCGGCCCGCCGTATCGTTCTAAAGCATTATCCGGCATGATCTCTGTCATCCATTCAATACACGCGAGAATGGACGGCATCCGTTCATCGTTCCCGATGGCCTTAACCGAGAGCCATCCAACTTAAAACCTTAATATCTCTCTCATTTCTTAATGGATTTTGATGATTATTTTTTTTAAATTGTTCGTCTTGAAGAGACGAACACATCTATATGGTAAACATATGATGAAATCAAGCCATCGTAAATGGAGAGCTCGCAAAGGCTCGGAAGAGTGAGTGAGGTTGTACCTTTGCTCTGAGAGGTTTGGCCTCAAACAGAGATTCTTCACACCTTCGTTGGGTCCCAAAGCGCTTAGGGATGAAGCCTCTGGCTCTAGTGTAAGGCCTATATATGATTTCGACCACAACCAATTTTAGGTGTTGGTTGAGAGCTATGGTAGAGGCTATTTTAGAGGGGGAATTGATGGGGGTTTGGCTTCTTTCACTGTTGTGAAGGTGTAAAGCCAATTTGTTTGAAGTTTGGTGGTGTGTAGGTTCGGATTGAAGTTTGTTCTGGTGTCGGGCAAGAATTCAAACTCAAAATTGGATTTTTTTATGGTGGAATTGGGAGAGGGAAATGGATTGTAATGTGCTAAGGGACTCTTAGAGAATCTCTCTGAGGAGTCTGGGAGACCTTAGTGAAAATTTTTCTTACCACCTATTCATGGCCGTAGGGGGCTTTTTTATAGAAATTGGCCAAGGGGAAGCTTGGCTAGCCAATTGAGGGGTTAGCCCCACTGCTTAGGGGTTAAGCAGAGGAGCTCTCAGCTCAATTTGGGCTAAGGTGGCTTCTTTGCATGAATTTGGGTATGTCTCAGCTCAATTTGGGCTGAGGTGGCTTCTTGGCATGAATTTAGGTATTGGCCATGTGGGGGGCTCATGGTTTTGGGCTTTAGCTTGGGTTAAAGTACTTAACCAAGGGTTGGGTCATGGTTAAAGCTTGTAATGAGCAATAAAAATGTCATCATAGGGTATTGACATGTGGTATAGCAAGTACTTTGATTTAACCCTCTCTTTATCCCTTTTAAAAAAAAAAAAAAAATTTACCCATGAGATAAATATCAAGCTTAACCATGGATTGGTGGCTAGTTTTAAACTCAACTCTAGAGTCTAGGATGAGTTAAGGTAAGGCTTATTTGACCATACCAAGCTCAATTGGTTTGGATTTGGTCATAAGTCCAAGAAGGTGCATATGACCAAAGCTTGTGTTTGGACTGTAAGACATGTCAATTGGCCCAATTAAATATGGCATTTGGTGTAAGAGACCATGAGGAACAAGTTTGGATTTGGCCATAAGTCCAAGAAGGTGCATATGACCAAATCTTGTTTTTGGACTAGGTTAGACAGCCAAATTAAATATAGCATTTTGTGTAAGATTCTCCTCTCTTTATCCCTTTTAGATGTTTCATCCTGTAATTTTTTATTTATTAGGATTTACATTTGTGTGAAGCAATCAGCACAAATAACCTTGAAGATGTGAGGATTTAGGTCATGACGAATGACAACCTCGGAATCCTAAGACGAGTTAAGGGTTTATATTATACAATATGGTTGTACAAAGGCCTAAAAATATGTTTGAGGATTTATGTTTCACTTGGCAAACAACCTCGAATTCCTATGGCTTTTTTGTTTAAAGCTAAGGAAGGGATGTATTAGTGTAGATCTTCTTGCTGTTGAAGATGGTCGGGCTACCCACCATGTAAGCTCCAAGCTCCTTGTTGTAGCAGAGTTCAAGTTTTCTAGGTCATAATGTTAAATCAGGTGACCCTATGGTTAAAGTTATTTAAATTTTATTATGGGCATATTAAAGTTGATTAAGCGAGCCGGTCAAGATCCCACGGTTTTCCCGACACCATTATTTTCTATTGGAATCACTTAGTCCAAATGAATTTACTAAACTCAACTTAATGAGCCACGGTTCCATCGTCCCGGCGCCACTATTTTCTATTGGAATCACTTAGTCCAAATGAACTTACTAAACTCAACTTAATGAGTCAGCACTATTTTCTATTGGAATCACTTAGTCCAAATGAACTTACTAAACTCAACTTAATGAGTTCCACTATTTTCTATTGGAATCACTTAGTCCAAATGAATTTACTAAACTCAACTTAATGAGTTCCATATTTTCTATTGGAATCACTTAGTCCAAATGAATTTACTAAACTTAACTTAATGAGTTCCATTATTTCATTTAGACCGTGGGAAGCCTCGTTAGCAACCGTAGGTTACCTCCTCCGAGGGGTTCGATTCATTTAGACCATGGAAAACCTCGTTAGCAACCGTAGGTTACCTCCTCCGAGGGGTTCCCACTTTCTATTGAAATCACTTAGTCCAAATGAATTTACTAAACTCAACTTAATGAGTTCCATAATCTATTGGAATCACTTAGTCCAAATGAATTTACTAAACTCAACTTAATGAGTTCCATAATTTTCGTCCCGGTACTACTATTTTTTATTGGAATCACTTAGTCTAAATGAATTTACTAAACTCAACTTAATGAGTTCCATAATTTCATCTTGACCGTGGAAAACCTCGTTAGCAACCGTAGGTTACCTCCTCTGAGGGGTTCCCGATCTTTCAATAGAGACAGGGGGAAGCCTCGTTAGCAACCGTAGGTCACCTCCTCCGAGGGATTCTCGATCATCTAATAGTTGGGAAGCCTCGTTAGCAACCGTAGGTTACCTCCTCCGAGGGGTTCCCGATCTTCCAATAAGGACATTTTAATTTAGCGGAAAACCTCGTTAGCAACCGTAGGTTACCTCCTCCGAGGGTTCCCGATCTTCCAATAGAGAGGGAAGCCTCGTTAGCAATCATAGGTTACCTCCTCCGAGGAATTCCCGATCATCCTATAGAGATAGAAGCCTCGTTAGCAACCGTAGGTTACCTCCTCCTAGGGGTTCCCGATCTTCCAATGGAGACATTTTATGTCCAAATGAATTTACTAAACTCAACTTAATGAGTTCCATAATTTCATTTAGACCGTGGGAAGACTCGTTGAAACCGTAGGTTGCCTCCTCCGAGGGTTCCCGATCTTCCAATAGAGACGTTTTAATTTAGTTGAANTAAGTATGGTACCAACATAAAAGAAAAGCAGTAGAAAAGTACAAGAAAGACTGTAAAACGCTGTAAATTGTAAAAGTGTACCTGACGAGTCTTCTCGTTCCACCACCTGAAACTCAAAATGCATGTTAGAGCAGTTTATGTTTATAGAGCTGGAAAAGTAAAGTTTTAGAAATCTTCCTAACTCTATGTTGTGTATTGAGGGTCCTTAAATTTTAAGGATAATATTATTAAGTAATTTTGGAAACATTCCTAACTCTATGTTGTGTATTGAGGGTCCTTAAATTTTAAGGATAATATTATTAAGTAAACATATTAAGTTTAATAGACCCCTAAGGTATTCACCAGGTTAAGAGTAGGGAGCAGGTCCATGCAACCTTCGTAATGTCTGGTAAAAAGCCTTGGGTCTATTTAAACTTTATTATGTTGCTTAATAATTCATCCTAGGAACAACGTGATGCTCAGTGAACATTGATGTCTTGATTATTCCCAAGAATAAGGTAAATGCCATTTACCTTTCAATTTAAAAATTATGTGGGTGAAGACCCTTTAGGAGACGAATTAGTGTTATTAAGAACACTTAGCCAAATTTTAGTCCTAATTGGACTTNTAATTTTATTAAATCTCTCTAATATTAGAGAATTCAAAAAACTAAGTTTCATAATTTTTGGAGTTATATTTTGATTTTTAAAAAATCATTTAATTGTTAAATTTGATGATGATCTTTAAAAATCAATTAAAAATACTAAATGATCTCAAAATCATTTGAAATTTTTATGGTGAGTTCTCTAACTCATGAGGCACAATGAAAAGCAAAAATCAAGCAATTTTAATCTCTGTGTACTTCAAATTAAATATTTTAATAAAATTAAGGTTTGCTCAAAACAGTGATGTTTTGATCTCTAAAAATCATGAAATTTATTTTCTAGGACTACTCTAGCCATAAGAAACTTACATGAATTTTTGTAGAATTTTCTAAGCCACATAAAATTTTCTATAATTATTCGAATAGAAAATACATAAAAACTTAAAAAATTAAGATCTCTATCTAGATATCTTCTATGTCTTTAAAAAAATGCTCAAATTGTACAACTAGACAAAGGCTACAACATATAAAAATTTGGGGTCAAGGTGATAATCCAATATGAATGGAGAATTGAAAAATCCCTAACCCTAATTCATTTTTTAAAAATAACTTATGTATCAAATTAATGTGAAAATAACTTCACATGATTTTTCTCTATTCACTGAGCAAGAGGGTATTTTTATTTTATTTTTATGAATTTTCTATGTAAAGATATGGATTTTTGAATTTTAGGGGCTATTTTTTGAATTTATTAAATACCCCTATTTATTTGTTCAAACCGCGGGCTGACTGGATCATCGGATCCGTCGAACAGCCACGCGGCGCGCTTCTATTTGAAGCCGCCTTCTGAGTCAGCTGCCACGCGGCTCGCCGTATCGTTCCAGAGGATTATCTAGCTTGATCTCCGCCATCCATTCACTACACGCGAGAATGGACGGCATCCGTTCATCATCTCCGATGGCCTTAACCGAGAGCCGTCCAACTTAAAACCTTAATGCCTCTCTCTTTTCTTAATAGATTTTGATGATTATTTTTTAAAATTGTTCATCTTGAAGAGATGAACACATCTATATGGTAAACATACGATGAAATCAAGCCATCATAAATGGAGAGCTCGCGAAGGCTCGGGAGAGTGAGTGAGGTTATACCTTTGCTCTGAGAGGTTTGGCCTCAATTAGAGATTCTTCACACCTTTGTTGGGTCCCAAAGAGCTTAGGGATGAAGCCTCTGACTCTAGTGTAAGACCTATATATGATTTCGACCACAGCCGATTTTAGGTGTTGGTTGAGAGCTATGGTAGAGACTATTTCAGAGGGGGAATTGATGGGGGTTTGGCTTCTTTCACTATTGTGAAGGTGTAGAGCCAATTTGTTTGAAGTTTGGTGTTGTGTAGGTTCGGATTGAAGTTTGTCCTAGTTTCGGGCAGGAATTCAAACTCAAAATTGGATTTCTGTTGTGGAATTGGGAGAGGGAAATGGATTGTAATGTGCTAAGGGTTTCGGGCAGGAATTCAAACTCAAAATTAGATTTTGTGGTGGAATTGGGAGAGGGAAATGGATTGTAATGTGCTAAGGGACTCTTAGAGAAGCTCTCTGAGGAGTCTGGGAGACCTTAGTAAAAAAATTTTCTTACCACCTATTCATGGCTGTGGGGGGCATTTTTATAGAAATTGGCCAAGGGGAAGCTTGGCTGGCCATTTGAGGGGTTAGCCCCACTGCTTAGGTGTTAAGCAGAGGAGCTCTCAGCTCAATTTGGGTTGAGGTGGCTTCNATCTCTTTATCCCTTTTAAAAATTAAAAAAAATTGTTACCCATGAGATAAATATCAAGCTTAACCATGGGTTGGTGGCTGGTTTTAAACTCAACTCTGAGTTTAAGAGGAGTTAAGTTTAGGCTCATTTGACCATACCAAGTTGGTTTGGGTTAGAGTCTAGGATGAGTTAAGGTAAGGTTCATTTGACCATACCAAGCTCAATTGGTTTGGATTCATAAGTCCAAGGGGGTGCATATGACCAAATCTTGTGTTTGGACTAGGTTAGACATGTCAATCGGCCTAATTAAATATGGAATTTGGTGTAAGAGACCATGAGGAACAACTTTCATGAAGGGTGAAAATCTAGATCAATTGGTTAATCAATTTGGTGGATTTTTTATTTTTGACCCATTTTAAGCATTTACTCATGACATTTGGTGTAAGAGACCATGAGGAACAACTTTCATGAAGGGTGAAAGTCATTTTGAGTGGCCCAATTAAATACGGCATTTGGTGTAGGAGATCATGAGGAACAACTTTCATGAAGGGTGAAAGTCATTTTGAGGTTCATTTGGTGTAAGAGACCATGAGGAACAACTTTCATGAAGGGTGAAAGTCATTTTGAGGTCATCATTTGGTGTAGGAGACCATGAGGAACAACTTTCATGAAGGGTGAAAGTCATTTTGAGGTCTAATTGGCCCAATTAAATATGAAATTTGGTGTAAGAGACCATGAGGAACAACTTTCATGAAGGGTGAAAGTCATTTTGAGGTCAATATGGAATTTGGTGTTAGAGACCATGAGGAACAACTTTCATGAAGGGTGGAAAGTCATTTTGAGGTCAAGTTTGGTGTAGGAGACCATGAGGAACAACTTTCATGAAGGGTGAAAGTCATTTTGAGGTCAATTTTGTGTAAGAGACCATGAGGAACAACTTTCATGAAGGGTGAAAGTCATTTTGAGGTCAATTGGTAGAGTAGAGGATCATGAGGAACAACTTTCATGAAGGGTGAAAGTCATTTTGAGGTCAATTGGTTATGTAGGAGATCATAAGGAACAACTTTCATGAAGGGTGAAAGTCATTTTGAGGTCAATTGGTTAAGATCATGAGGAACAACTTTCATGAAGGGTGAAAGTCATTTTGAGGTCAATTGGTTAATCAAGAGATCATGAGGAACAACTTTCATGAAGGGTGAAAGTCATTTTGAGGTCAATTGGTTAATCAATTCGGATTTTTGATTTTTGACCCATTTTATGCCCAATTAAATATGGAATTTGGTGTAGGAGATCATGAGGAACAACTTTCATGAAGGGTGAAAATTAAATATGGAATTTGGTGTAGGAGATCATGAGGAACAACTTTCATGAAGGGTGAAAGTGTCTTTTGAGGTCAATTGGTTAATCAATTTGATGGATTTTTGATTTTTGACCCATTTTAAGCATATTTACTCATGACATTTGGTGTAAGAGACCATGAGGAACAACTTTCATGAAGGGTGAAAGTCATTTTGAGTGGCCCAATTAAATACGGCATTTGGTGTAGGAGATCATGAGGAACAACTTTCATGAAGGGTGAAAGTCATTTTGAGGTTCATTTGGTGTAAGAGACCATGAGGAACAACTTTCATGAAGGGTGAAAGTCATTTTGAGGTCATCATTTGGTGTAGGAGACCATGAGGAACAACTTTCATGAAGGGTGAAAGTCATTTTGAGGTCTAATTGGCCCAATTAAATATGAAATTTGGTGTAAGAGACCATGAGGAACAACTTTCATGAAGGGTGAAAGTCATTTTGAGGTCAATATGGAATTTGGTGTTAGAGACCATGAGGAACAACTTTCATGAAGGGTGGAAAGTCATTTTGAGGTCAAGTTTGGTGTAGGAGACCATGAGGAACAACTTTCATGAAGGGTGAAAGTCATTTTGAGGTCAATTTTGTGTAAGAGACCATGAGGAACAACTTTCATGAAGGGTGAAAGTCATTTTGAGGTCAATTGGTAGAGTAGAGGATCATGAGGAACAACTTTCATGAAGGGTGAAAGTCATTTTGAGGTCAATTGGTTATGTAGGAGATCATAAGGAACAACTTTCATGAAGGGTGAAAGTCATTTTGAGGTCAATTGGTTAAGATCATGAGGAACAACTTTCATGAAGGGTGAAAGTCATTTTGAGGTCAATTGGTTAATCAAGAGATCATGAGGAACAACTTTCATGAAGGGTGAAAGTCATTTTGAGGTCAATTGGTTAATCAATTCATTTTTTTATTTTTGACCCATTTTAAGCATGTTGGGCTAAGTTTGGGTCAAAATTAGGCTAGCCGAGACCATGAAGAACAACTTTCATGAAGGGTGAAAGTCATTTTGAGGTCAATTGGTTAACCAATTTGGTGGATTATTTTGACCCATTTTAAGCGTGTTGGGCTAAGTTTGGGTCAAACTTGGGCTAGCCATGGGCTATTTTGACCCATTTTAAGCATGTTGGGCTAAGTTTGGGTCAAACTTGGGCTAGCCATGGGCTAAACTCAAATTGATTGTTTTATTTGGTGTAAAACATCATTGTGAACAACTTTCATGAAGGATGAAAGTTGTTTTGAAGGACCCATTTTAAGCATGTTGGGCTAAGTTTGGGTCAAACTTGGGCTAGCCATGGGCTAAGTCGATTGTTTTGGTTGGTATAAAACATCATTATGAACAACTTTCATGAAGGATGAAAGTTATTTTGAAGTTGTTGTGGTTGGTGAAGAACATCATTATGAACAACTTTCATGAAGGATGAAAGTTGTTTTAACTATTGTGTTTGGTGTAAAACATCATGATGAACAACTTTCATAAAGGATGAAAATTGTTTTGATTGGGGTTGGTGAAGAACATCATTATGAACAACTTTCATGAAGAATGAAAGTTATTTTGAAGTTGTTGTTTGGTGAAGAACATCATTATGAACAACTTTCATGAAGAATGAAAGTTATTTTGAAGTTGATGATGAAAGTTGTTTTGAAATTGATTTGGTGCGTTTGGTGTAAAACATCATAATGAACAACTTTCATGAAGGAGGAAAGTTGTTTTGAAGTTGAACTTGGTGTAAAAAATCATAATGAACAATTTTCATGAAGGATGAAAATTGTTTTGAAGTTGATTTTTGATGAAGAACATCATTATGGACAACTTTCATGAAGGATGAAAGTTGTTTTGAAGGTGATTTGGTAGGTTAAGAACATCATTATGAAAAACTTTCATGAAGGATTAAAGTTATTTTGAAGTTGATTTGGTGGTCAATTAACAACATCATGATGAACAACTTTCATGATGGATGAAAGTCATTTTGAAATCAATTTGGTAGTGAAATCTTGATGAACAACTTTCATGAAGTATGAAAGTCATTTTGAAATCAATTTGGTAGTGAAGTTTGTGGATTTTGATAAAATTTGGATTTAGACCCAAATTAGGCATATGGGGCTAATTTGGGTCAAACTTGAGCTAGCTTTAGACTAAGCTCAAATTGGGTATTGTGTTTGGTCACAAATGACCTCATAAAGGATTTTCAACAAAAATTGAATGTCAATTTGAGCTTGTGTTTGGTCAAAAATGACCTAACAAAGGATTTTCAACAAAAATTGGATGCCAATTTGAGGTTTAGGGCATTCAATTGTTGAGATTTGGGGTGTTAGCCAATATTGGGGCTAATTTGGGGTTTTGGATTTAAACCAAATTGGATGATCAAAAGGTTTTACCAATGCAAATTTATGGTCAAATTTGATGTAAAATATTTCTATAAAGCAAATACAACATTTTTTTGGTCCAATTAGCATGGTTATAAGTCTAATTTATGTGATTTGGTCATTTAACCAAAATTGGGGTCCCAAGGGCAATTAGGTAACTTGGGTGTCTGGGGAAAAAGACCAAAGATGAGCATTTCAAGTAGAATTGGATAGATATCCATTCTAAATGAACCATGGATCAATGAAATCCCAAGTCCTTATGGATCAGAATATCGTAAGGATATTGTGTACCCTAACTTCAAACCAACACCCAACCTTACGTATTGGTCTTAGCCAGGGTATTGTGAGGGTATGTGTACTCTTAGCTCCAAACCAACACCCAGGGTCAATCCTAAGGTCAAGTAGCCCTATAGGAACTCTCCTTGAGTTCCTTCATAATGAGCTTACCTACTAAGTGCTAGAGGTTAGGACCAATATGTGGAACTTCAAGTTGAGTAATGAGAAGAATTTTGAGTTTCTAATGGTGAGGGTACCTTTTCTAGTTTTTCTAAGACTAGTCAGTAGGAAACTCCTATGGCTAAACCTAGGCTTCTAAAGAAATTTCTAGACCTCAACCAAAAGTGAGGTCAACAGTGATGCAAGTGATTATGCTATTGGAGCTGTCTTTGGACAAAGGTATGAAAAGATTTTAAAATTTATATACTATGCTAGTAAAACTCTTAATGATGCACAAATTAACTATACTGTTACTAAAAAAGAGTTACTGGCCATTATGTATGCTTTAGACTAATTTAGATCTTATTTAATTGGAGCTAAATGACTTGTCAACACTAATCACTCTGCTATTAAATATCTAATGCAAAAGAAGGATGTCAAACCAAGGTTGATTAAATAGATACTTTTGATGCAAGAAATTGATCTTGTGGTTATTGATAGAAAGGGAACTGATAATCAAATTACTGATCATTTTTTCTAGATTAGAAAATCATGAATTATCTGACACTCACAATGAAATTGCAGACAGTTTTCCTGATGAAAAACTTTATAATATTAATGAGTGGAAAATACCATGGTATGTTGATATTGTTAACTATATTGTAAGTGATATTTTGCCACATATGCTGACACTACAACAAAAAAAGAAAATTCATTCATAATGCTAAAGCATGTTTTTGGGATGAGCCTTATTTATATAAATAATTTAAGGATCTGATTATGAGAAGATGTGTACCTTATGAAGAAACTGAGCTAATCATTCAGAAATTTCATGATTCTGAATTTGGAGGACATTTTGGGATTGATAAAACTGCTTATACAATTTTACAAGCTATGGATCTTATTATGAGAAGATGTGTACCTTATGAAGAAACTGAACTAATCATTTAGAAATGTCATTTATAATTTGGAGGACATTTTGGGATTGATAAAATTTCTTATAAAATTTTACAAGCTGGATTTTATCTGTTTATAAAATTTTACAAGCTGGATTCTATTGGTCTACTCTCTTTAGAGATGTTTACAGATACAAACATGATCGATGTCAACGTGTAGGCAATATATCTAGAAGAAATGAAATGCCTCTGAATTTCATGTATCATGTCAATGAGTAGGCAATATATCTAGAAGAAATGAAATGCCTTTGAATTTCATGTTAGAAGTNTTATTCCTTTGTTTGGAAACTTATATTTATTAATTGCACTGGACTACGTTTCTACATAGAATGAAGCACAAGCTTTACCTAGTTGTGATGCTAAAAGTGTTTCAAGGTTTTTAATAAAAAATATTTTTGCTAGATACAGAATGCCTAGAATGATTATCACTAAGGGAGGATCCCATTTTAGGAATTAATACATTCAGAGATTGGCAAAAAAATTTAATATTATTCATAGAATCTCTACTGCCTATCATCCCCAAACCAATGGGTTAGTTGAAGTTTCTAATAGAAAGATTAAACAAATACTTGAAAAGACTGTAAACCCTAGTAGAATAGATTGGTCTACTAGACTAAATACCGCATTATGGGCTTACAGGACTGCTTATAAAACTCATATTGGAATGACTCCTTACAGACTGATACATTATGGGCTTACAGGACTGCTTATAAAACTCCTATTGGAATGACTCTTTACAGACTGATTTTTGGAAAGGACTTGCCACGTACTAGTAGAATTGGAGCATAAAGCATATTGGGTGATTAAAGAATTCAATTATAATTTCTTGGAGTAGAATTGGAGCATAAAGCATGTTGGGCAATTAAAGAATTCAATTATAATTTGAAAGATGCAATTGGAGCATAACGCACATTGGGCGATTAAAAAATTCAATTATAATTTGAAAGATGCTGGTAAGAAGAGATTGTTACAATTAAATGAATTGAAAGAATTAAGAAATGAATCTTATGATAATGAATGAATTTATAAACTAAAATTATGGCATGATTGGAAGATTAACCAGAAGAACTTTGAATCAGGACAAGAAGTATTTCTTTACAATACTAGGCTGAAGTTATTTCCTGGGAAATTGAAGTCTCGTTGGTTAGGACCATTTACTTACGGAGCTGTTGAAATTGAAGATCAGAAGACTGGAAATAGATTTAAAGTAAATGGGCACAGATTAAAACCATATTTTGAGGGTAAAAGAACAAATTTTGAAGAGGTTTTAATGATCAGTCAACCTGAATAACACCTGAATAGGTCGGGCTAACGACGTTAAAACCAGCGCTTTATGGGAGGTCGACCTGAATAACACCTGAATAGGTCGGGCTGACGACGTTAAACCAAGCACTTTATGGGAGGCAACCTTTATTTTTACTTTATTCACAATTATAGTAGTTGTTATTTGACTTATGGGGTCAACCTGAATAACACCTGAATAGGTCGGGCTGACGACGTTAAACCAAGCGCTTTATGGGAAGCAACCCATAATTATCTTTACTTTATTTACGATTATAGTAGTTTTTATTTGAAATTATCATTATTTTGTGGTATTATTAAGCTCTACTACTCTTATTTACCCTTGAATCATCATAAAAATTGGATCCATAGAGAAAAATTGGAACGCATTCGGACCAGAGCGAAACTGTGTAATTTTTGCCTTGGGTGCCGACGGAGCCCTCGACGCCGCCAACGGTAAGTTTTTTCCGAGAGTCCAGAAAATTAAATATAGAAGGTTTGTCGACGGTGCCCTCGACGCCGCCGACGGCGAGACCGGTGAGATGGCGGTTTCTGGAGTTTGAATGGCTTTTTTTGGCGATTTTTGGGTGGGAGTTACCCTTTTAAACTCCCAAATTCAATTCCTAAGTTCATATTTCCCCCAAAAATGAAGTGAAACTCCACCAATTTCATTCCTATGGCATCCAATTCCTCTGATAATCTTAGAATGTGAGTGTTTAATTGACGAATGTTTATTAGTGCGGAAGTGCAGCGAATCTTCAATAAGGTACTGATGAAGAAAAGATTAATCAAGAAATGAGGATTCGTAAATCGTGGATTGAATAATCCCTCTACGGCAATTGAAGAGATGATAGTGAAGCGAAGATGGGAAGTTATGTTCTATACTACCGCCGTCGTGGTTGTTCCTGTGGTGAAGGAATTTTATGCAAATTTGCACGGAATCAACCATGGAGTTGTTTATGTGCAAGGTAGATGGATAACTTTCACTCATGCATGGATCAATGAATTATACATGATCGAGAACTTTCTTGTGTGCCACTATTCTAACTTTGTCCCGACAAGAAACCAGATGAATGAGATTTACAAATATTTAACGGATGAAATTGAAGACTGGAAAATGAGAGAAAACGGGTATGTTAGTTTTTTTATGACACTCCTAAATCCCGTTTCGAAACACTGGCACTTCTTCATTACTGAGAAACTGTTACCGACAATGAAGATCGGTAAAGTTTCTAAAGAAAGTGCTATTCTGAATTACTGCATCCGAAGGGGACTGTCGATCGATATTGGATCAATAATTGTGAAGTTTTTTTTGGGTCTGATCGTTCATGGATCAACTTATGAGCTTGGACACCCTTCCACAATTTTCTCACTTTGCAGTCAGTTTCAAGTATCCCATGAAAATTGGTAAAAGGTACTTCTACCTTGGAAGCCTTTGGACCCAACTCAGAGATTCCCAGCTTCTGAAGATGAAAATGACATGACTATTATAGTAGATCAAGCGTCTCAGAATTCACTGCCAGTTCAATCCTTAGTTCCTGACAAGACCTTGGTGATCCTGCGCAGAATCAAAAAATTGGAGAAGGAGGTACAAAATGACATGAATGCAATTAATAATATCTTTGATTTCTTCGATCATCTAGACTGGAGGATGAAAGAACATTTTTCTCACTCTGGACATTTAGAAGATAGTTTGATATGGCTGATGAGGATGACAAAATTAATAGAAGAGGATTCTACTGAAGAATTTTCATACCGACCCTTCTACAACCTCTTCGTTCATGTGCAATCAATGGGTGATCTCAGAGGAGAGTCTAGTACTAAATCTGATGAATAGTAGATTTATATTACTACTAGTCTGTCTATGTAGTTTGATTTGAACTTTGCATTTTCTTTGCTTTAGAATTATGATTTTAGATCTCTGTATAGTTGAGACTAAGCATAGGATGTTTTGTTTTCAGCATTTTGAGTGTCTTTTAGATCTCTATATAGTTGAGACTAAGCATAGGATGTTTTGTTTTCAGCGTTTTGAGTGTTGTTGCTTGGATTGAGACGCTGAATTAATGTATTGAGGTTGAGAAAATACCAAACTTAGGTGTGTTATGTAACGTATATTGTACCCCTTGGAGTTTTTATGAAAAAAATGTGATGTTCTGTGTTGTGAAAGTTTATTTGTAATAAGTACATCATTTAATCACTTAAAATTATGTCTATAATGATTGAACGGATGTCATTGAGGCTTGAAATTGATCGAAATTGCAAAAATACGGGAATTGAACCAAATCAATAGAGCCCGCCGACAACGCCCTCGACGCCATCGACGACGGATTTTTCCAAAGAGTTATGTTCAAATTTCAATAGAGCGCGCTGATGGCGCCGAACACCCCGCCGATGGCAAGCTCACGAAAAAACACCTTTAACCGCAATTTTGACCAATCAACCGCCACTATTCATCATCCCCTTCCTCCTAAGAATGTAATTTTTGACCTAGGGCTTGAGAGATCTTGGATTGGGAGGCAATTTCAAGGCTTTTTGACACGAGATTTGATCATCTCTAGGTAAGAGCTTCACTCCAAACTAAAAATATTTAATTTTCACCATGGATTTCTACCACATTGAGGAGATCGAAATTTAGCGTTGAACTCTTAAAATTACTTTTGGAAGCCATTATTTGAATATTTGAAGTATATTTTGGAATTTTTCTATAATTATGATTAGATTGAAATGACTCCATGACAAAAGAGATGACTTGAGTTCGACGAGTCTTGCTTCGTCAATGCGAAGGCTCAATCGAGATTCACTTCAGTATTTGAAGGAAAGAAATGTATACAATATCAAGTTTTTGAGAGTCTAGGAGCAGAAATTGAANAGAGGAGAAATTGAACGAGTTATCACCGAGCGGAGGTGGGAAAACTTTTGTTACGCCACCAATAAGGCCACTGCAAATATTGTGAAAGAATTCTATGCCAATGTATTCTACTCTGAAGACGGAATCGTTCAAGTGCGGGGATTTCCTGTTGAATTTAATGCCGCCTGCATTAACTCCTTTTACAAAGTCCCAGACTCTTACAACTGTCATTATGAATCCTTCAATACTATGGAAGGCCCCTTGAATGATGTGATCAACATTCTCACTGATGGGAAAGGAACATGGAAGATTAAGCAACGAGAATGGGTAAATTTTTCTGCTTCCTTGATGGGAAAGGAACATGGAAGATAAAACAGCGAGAACGGGTAAATTTTTCTGCTTCCATGCCTGAATGCCACCTCTAAGCGTGACACTATTTTATTTTCTCTACTCTGTTACCGACTTATCACCATAGTGAGGTAATAAGAGATAGAGCTATTCTGAATTTCTGTATTTAGAATAACAAAAATATAAATGTGGGGAGAATTGTTTTTAAGAATATATTGACTACGGCAAGGAGTGAAACAAGTGGAGGTCTTGGACATCCCGGCCTTATTTATGCACTTTGCCAACTTTTTGGAGTAGAAGCTGAAGGAGATAAGGAATGGGTTTACCCTATGAAACCCATTAGTAAAGCCAATTTAAAAATAAATGAATCCCATGAGAAATGGAGAACTGGAAGTAGAGTCAGAAACCTTCTACTAGTAGAGATGTCCCCTCTACAAGTTATGATCTTCCACCTTCTAGTTTCCCTACTCTGACTGATTTGATGAATGAGTTGACCTTGCAGCGGAAGAGTATAGAATTAATAAATGAAAGGATTTGAGATTTATAACGTCGACATGATTATGATAGTGAGTATCTTTAGAGGCATTCAAATTTTGAGGTAGCTTATTACGAAGCTCAGGCCCGACACTACAGAGGTGAGCATGATGTTACTTTCCCTGAGTGCCCCCGATATACTCAGTATCAGCCCGATCCACCTGCTGATCAAGGAGACGAAGACATAGTTTGGGATTTTGACATCTGAATGTAATTGATGTACTTGTACTTTTATTTTTTGATAATAGAAATGGATGTTTGTGTGTATTTGAACTTTCATTTTTATTATTAAGTTGTACTTGGATAATTTTTAATTTTTGTTATAAAGCTAGTGTGGTAGTTAAATTTGCATGTGTAGTATAATAGATGTTGAGTGGTATTTTGTGAATTGTAATGTAATGTGATTTTTAATTTTGCATTTTAATTGTAGTTATTTTGTTTAGTATTGTGGTTGTGTTAGGAAATATTGTATTTATTTAATGTTTTAGTTTTGTACTTATTTCAAAATTTCATTACCCAGCAATTTTTCTAATAATTTATATGTGTAGAAAGCTCCTAATGTTACAGACCAAGTGAAGTAAAAATTTTGAGGACTACAAAAATTTCAGAATGATGAAAATGACTAAAATACTAAGGTATGATATATAATTAGAGTTTTTCTTTTCACTTGTATCATTTTATATTGAAAATTTTAAGTTTGGGAGAGGGAAGAAAAAGATTAAATATTAGATGTCCTCTATTTAATTATTTTCAAAATTTATTTATATGATTTTATATAGTGAATTTAATTCAGGTAACTATATTTTGTAGCTATTTAAATATTATTGATTCAAAGAAATATTTTTTTGATAAAAATTAATTTTGTAACTTCAGATATTTAATATAAGAGAATATGATTATAGTTAATTATTTAAAGTAAAGGAAACTATATTTTGAAGTGTTATGAATATGGAAATTCATTTGAGAAGAAAAGATTGGGGCTCAATGATGTAAAAACTATGAAATATTTATAAGGTAAAGGAATGCTTTGAGTTTCAAATTTAGGGAAAGAAAGGTGATGTTCAAAATCATTAAAGGCTATCTAGATATAGTAATCCTCACTTGAAAAAGGAAAAAAAAAGGATTGACAAAAATCCCTGAAAGAAAAGAAAAATATATATGATTGAAAGCAATCCAATTGAAAAAGAGAAAAGAAAGAAAAAAAATTTGGAAGTGAGGAGAAGCTTAAGGATATGTTTAATAAAAAATTGGCTTCACTGGACCTACCTAAAGGGAAAACCTAAATACATTCCTGAACTNTCTAGAGTTCCTGGAGGTTAGAAAGGTTCCATTAGAGTGAAGAGATTGTGAGGAATTCTTCGAGAGATTGTAAGAGTGGAGGGAAAGTGAGAGATTTCTTCTTCCTTGCTGTTTTGAAGAGGAGTTCTGTGTGCTGTAAAGAAAGGAAGAGATTCAGAGGAACTTTGAGGAGTTTACTTGGGGAGAAATAAAAAATAAGTTTCTTTATTTTTTGTATTTTGTATGACTTTGAATTTATATATGAATTCCGAGTTTTGTTGCACTTTTCCCATGAGATCTGAGTAGTTTTTCTCTCTCTTTCTTCTTGTCTTGAGATTTGTGAAATGATGATTTGAATTGGTGAAGCCATGAAAATGTTTAAGAAATTGTGATGATCTTTTCACTTCGATCTTAATTTACTTTCAATCTGACCAATTGATTTGTTAAAATATGTTGAGTTTTACAACTAAAGTGAAGATTACATGCAAGATTCAGGGAGGTTAAAGCCCTTGGAAGTTTGGTGCAAATAAATAGGGAAATAAAATTATCGGACGTAGAATTGGAAATTTTAGAGTGATAGACTAAAATCCCCAATTCGGTCATATCGTTTTGGTGCTGAAGTGTAGATGTTAGCCCTCAGGTGAGGGGAATTTGGGAGCTACGAAGTGAGAGCCGGTATCCTCCCAGCCTAGCTGCAGATTCAGCAAACAAGCATAGGATTAGTCAATGTTCTCTATGCCTCGACCAAAGGGTAAAGAATAGGTGTGCTTCTATTTAGCACAATACAAATTGAATTGATTCACTTTATCCATTCACTATAATTTCTTGACAAGGTGAATGATTNTTTGGGTGCAAATAAATAGGGAAATAATATTATCAGGCGAAGAATTGGAGATTTTAGAGTGAGAGACTAAAATCCTCAATTCGATCCTATTGTTTGGGTGCTGATGTGTAGATGTTAGCCCTCAGGTGAGGGGAACATGGGAGCTCCGAAGTGCAGCTGATATCCTCCCAGCCTAGCCGCAAAATCAGTAACCAAGCATAGGATTAGTCAATGTTCTTTATGCCTGGACCANTAGTAACCAAGCATAGGATTAGTCGATGTTCTTTATGCCTGGACCAAAGAGTAAAGAATAGGTATGCTCCTATTTGGCACAATTTAATTTGAACTAATTCATTTTTTCCATTTCACTATAATTTCTTGACTAGGAGAAGGATGCTTTCTTATATATCACAATCGTACCTTCATTAGCATATTTAGTTATTTTATAGATAAAATTACATAATTATTTCAATTGCCTATTAGTGACAGATAAGCAAATTGATCTTCATAGTTGTAATTAAAGTATTGCTTTTTATAAAATCTTAGTCCGTATATTTAACTACACCCTGTGGGATTGATATCTAGGACTCCATTAGAGCCCTATATTACTTGAGCGATACGCATACTTGCATTGACAAATTCGACTTTAACATTATTGAATATTATATTTATACATCTTAATCATTAGACACATTTGTAAAGTCAGCATCAAGTCGTTGGACGCCATTGCTGGAAATTAAATTTCTTAGTAGCGCCATCAAATTCTTGTATTTGTCGATTTACAAAAAGTCGGCCAAGTTTTTGGCGCCGTTGCCGCGGAGTATAAGAGTAACAGACAATTTAGGATTATTAAAAAGTTTTTACTTAAATTGAAAATTAATTTTATATTTAGTTAATTATATTATTGTATACTAATTTCAAATTGTATGCGCAAATTTGGACCTGAAAATCTTATACCTTACGATTCGGAATTAGAACGCATTGTTAGAAAGATTAGAAGATTAAGAAGAAAACCTAGAAATTGTGATATAATGGAAAACAACATGAACAATCAAGGAATAGAAAATTAACACCAAACTACACCCTTATAAGATTATGCAAATCCTACAGCACATGAAATTCACTTATCTATCCAAAATCCTGATGTAGCTGCTAATTCATTTGAGCTTAAACCTATAATTCACTTATCAATCCAAAATCCTGATGTAGCTGCTAATTCATTTGAGCTTAAACCTGCTATTATCCAAATGGGTACAAACATATCAATTTGGAGGAACACCAAATGAAGATCCTAATTTACACCTCGCTAGTTTTTAGAACTATGTGCTACTTTTAAATATGACAGAGTCTCAAACAATGCTGTTAGACTTAGACTTTTTCCTTTTTCACTAAGGGATATAGCTAAGATGTGGTTAAACTTGTTAGCACCTGGATCTAGTAAAACTTGAGGAGAACTGTCACAGAAATTTCTATCCAAATATTTTCCTCCATACAAGACTGCTAAACTAAGAAATGACATAACATCATTCTGTCAGATTGATGGAGAGTCAATATAGCTGCTAAACTAAGAAATGACATAACATCGTTCTGTCAGATTGATGGAGAGTCAATATATGAACTGCTAAACTTAGAAATGACATAACATCATTCTGTCAAATTGATGGAGAGTCAATATATGAAGCTGATTTAAAGATCTTCTTAGGAAGTCCTCATTATTGGTTACTAGATTGGTTAATAATTCAAACTTTTTATAATGGATTAGTGGGATCTCTTAGATTGATTATAGATGCTGCGGCTAGTGGTTCGTTAATGTCAAAACCTTTTGATGAGGCTTATTCATTAATAGAACAGATGACTACCAACAATTTTCAATGACCCTCTGAATGGGTAAATCCTAGAAGAGTAGCTAGTATACATGATTCTGATGCAATATCTATGTTAGCTTTGCAGATTGCTGCAATATCAAAGAAATAAGATTATTATGGGATGAATTACTCTCCAACAGCTCCTGTGATGGAAGATAATTCATCTGGGCAATTTGTGGATGCTCAACCTTCATATGAGACTTTAAACGCTATTAATAGACCCAACAACCCTTATTCGAATTATGATAATCGAGGTTGGAAGAATCATCCAAATTTTAATTGGAATAACAATTCTTCTACAAATCAACAATTGGAAAACAACCCATTAGGAAATTCATCCAACCAAGGAAATGTAAACTTTAGACCTTCTTATCCTCCAAGATTTAATAGTAACACTCAAATTAAGGAGAAGAAGTTGTCTATAGAAGAACTGATATTAAACATGGGTCAACAGTTGCAAAATCAAGGAAACCAATTATAAATTCAAGGAAATCAATTACAAAATCAAGGAGTTTCTATTAAGAATATTGAAAACCAATTAGGGCATATCGCTACTGCACTTAATAACAGAACATTAGGAACTTTTCCGAGTACTGTGGAACCAAATTCTAAAGATCAAGGAAAAGAACAAATCAAAGTGATACAATTACGAAGTGGAAAGGAATTGTAGACAAGAGTGGAAAAAAGAAATAGAAATTAAAAAAGAGAAAGTGGATACTAAAAAAGAAAACGATAATGAGTACCCAGACTTAGAGTATCCATTTACACCAATGAAAATTACTGTGGAAAAACCTCCACCACCGTTTCCTCAAATATTGAAGCAACACAAATAAAATAAACAATTTTCCAAATTTTTAAAAATTCTTAAGAAGTTAACGGTAAACATTCCCTTCGTAGAAGCTTTAAAGCAGATGCCCAATTATGTGAAATTTATGAAAGATATTCTAAACAAGAAAAGGTAGTTCACAGATAACAAAACTGTAACACTTAGCGAAGAGTGTAGTGCAATTATTCAGAAAAAGCTTCTTGAAAAATTAAAAGATCCTGTATTTAGAGAAGAGTGTAGTGCAATTATTCAGAAAAAGCTTCCTGAAAAATTAAAAGATCCAGGTATCACTATACCGTGTGCTATCGGTGAAAAATTTTATGGAAGAGCTTTATGTGACTTGGGAGCCAGCATTAATCTTATGCCTCTATCAATTTTCAAAAGATTAGGAGAAGTCTCACCTACTTCTATAACTCTTCAATTAGCAGATTGAACAATTACATATCCTAAGGGAGTTATAGAAGATGTGTTAGTAAAAGTTGATAAATTTATCTTTCCTGTGGATTNTCCTAGGCTTTGGATGAGGATGAATTTTGGAGAGGTGCTCAGGCAACTCTTGGGAAAGCTCATCCACATCTTTAAAGAGAAGACTTTGGCAGAAAATAGAGGGTGGGAGACTCAAAATTGAAGTGTGAAAAAATTATAGAGTGTCTAAATTGTGAGGAATTCTTTGAGAGATTATAAGAGTGGATGGAAAGTGAGAGATTTCTTCCTTCTTGCCGCTTCGAAGAGGAATTCTGTGTGCTGTAAAGAAAGGAAGAGATTTAGAGGAACTTTGAGGAGTTTTCTTTGGGAGAAATTAGAGATAAGTTTATTTATTGTTGTAGTTTGTATGACTTTGATTTTAAATATGAATTTCAAGTTTTGTTATGTTTTCCCCATGAAATCTGAGTAGTTTTC
>JXCR01146186.1:406989-501369 GCA_002079205.1 Phalaenopsis hybrid cultivar
TTCTAATATTACTCCCTGTGGGATCGATATCTAGGACTCCATTAGAGCCCTATATTACTTGAGCGATACATATACTTACATTGATAAGTGTGACTTTACAATTATTGAATATTTTATACATCCATCTTTATCGAATCTATAACTGTTATTAAGATTTGGTACAGTTGTTGAGGAATTAAATCTTTTAGCAGCAGTATTAAATACTTATATTTTTAAGCATATATAAAGTCACTGTCACCTGTCACTCTAAAGTCCACTAATTCTACACCCATGAAAGTTTATTTCCCTATTTAATTGCACTCAACCCCATGAACTACATTCTCATCCATGAAATCAATATGTGATTTTTACCATTTGTTGACTGAGACAATACCATCTCAGATTTTACATGTTCTCACAACAGGAATTAACACTTAATTGGTCAAATCAAGAAGTAAATGAAGTACAAGGTTTCAAATAAACACAACTTCTCCCAACATTAAATTCTAATACTTCACACAACTTCCTCTCAATACTTAATCAATTATCATTTTAAGTAAAAAAGATAAAGAAGATTACTCATAATCCATGGAGAAAACACAACCACACATGAGCTTAAAAGTAGAAATCAAGCACACAAATAAGAAATCTAAATTAAAACCAAATGCAGTCACAAAGATAAACACTTATCTCAAATCCTCCCTACCAATTGTCTTGAAGTTCCTTTGAATTCTCTTATTTCACTCACAATATAAACTAAAACTTAAAATAAAATAAAAGGTGGTCGGCGGCGATGGGCGGCGGCAGTTACTTGGATGGATGATGGATGTTGGATGTCGATTCGCTCTCCTTTGATGATTCAAGTCTTCTTTAATAAAAATCCAAGGGGTGCCTTGGTGTCTCTTCAAAATGTTTCTTTATTCAATGAATCTTCTAGAAGTTGTCTCCTTTCAAAAGTTAATTGAATGAATTTTTGTGTCAATGGGCTAGTTCCCACGTTTTTACCAAGGGTTTCTCTAAAAATCATCACAACTTCTTCCAACATTAAAGTATAATACTTTGCACAACTTCCTTTCTACACTAAATCACTTATCATTTTAAGGAAAAAGATAAAAAAGACTACTCAGAATTCATGGTGAAAACACAACTACACTTTAGTTTAAAAGTAGAAATCATGCATACAAACAAGAATAAACTAAATGTGGTCACAAAGATAAAACTTTTCTCAAATCATCTCCACAAATGTCTTAAAGTTACTTTGAATTCTTTTCCTTCACTCACAATACAAATTAAAACTCAAAATAAAAAGAAAAGGTCGTCGGTGATGGCAGCAATGGGCAGCAGCGGTGGCAGTTACTTTTGATGGATGGATGATGATTGGCTGACCCCCCTCCTTTAATGATCCAATTCTTCTTTAATAAAAATTATCTTGGTGTCTTTTAAAAATTTTCCTTCACTCAATGAATCTTCTAGAAGTTGTCTCCTTTCAAAAGGCAATTGAACTAATTTTCGTGTCCATGAACTATTTCCCACATTTTTACCACAGGTTGCGTCAAACACCTCTTCAAAAAATCATCCAAATTCAATGAATCATCAAATAACTATTTTTTGCGCTTAAGCGCGGGGTACTTGGTGCTTACGTGTGGCTCTCTCTATTTAACTGGTGCATAAGCGCCAATCCTGGGCACTTAGGCCCCTCAGTTCATTTTTGCACATTCATCATTTTTGCTCCAAATTTGATCATCTTTCACTCCTTTTACGTTTTTTCATTCATTTGATTGTACTTGAAAGAAAAACACAAAAATAGGTATAAAAATGCATATAAAAATACTATATATTTTAGGTGTATCACTAAACTATCAATAACTAAACAAAAACTATAGAATAATTCAAAATCTGTAGGAACTTGCTACCCTTAGGATATGACTTTGATCTTTCTTTCCTTGACAAAGAGATTCAAACTTTTTTAGAACAAATTATAACATCAATCAATTGTTTTCATAAGTAGCCTTGAATACATAAGATGCAATTGACTATAGGGACATATCCTTATAGAAAGATGTAAACTCTAAAATAGGTACATAAACCTAAATTCTCTTGTATTTAGCTTTCATAAGGTCTCCTTTATGCAGTTAACTCTTTAAATCATTCTGAGTTGATCTCATTTTGGAATTATGTTTTGGAAATATCAAAATGCAAAAATTTACTTTATGAAGACTTCCCATTTTTGTTTGTTTTCATTATTGTCAGGCTTAGTCCTTTGATTTCTCACCTCTTAGTTCAACCACATTATATGAGATGAAAAATTATTTAGAGAAGATGGCAATATAACAGAAAACAAACTGGAGACTTCTTAACAATAACAATGATGAAGCCAAGTAAATGACGAAATGACGACAACAAAAACGAGCAGCCACAACACCCTCATACTCCAAACATTTTCTATGATAGTTTTATTCATGTGCTAAAAAATACCACTCCTTGTTGTAATGCCCTTGGAACAATGAGCTCACGTTTGATTTCTTCTTAAGCACAATAACTTTTGAACCTCTGATCACGTACTTCCCACCATTATCTGATATGAAATACTTTAAACTCAAAATTGTTTCCTTCTTAAACATGATGTTACACTTCATAAATACATAAAATATATCACATTTATGTTTCAAGAAATACACCTATATCTTTTTGGTGTGATCATCAATGAAAGTGACAAAATATTGAGACTTTCAAATAGATTGGACCAGAGTAAGATCCCATACACCAATATGAACTAACTCTAGGTTTTTAACCTTTAACTTGGACCTGCATTTAGATAAATTAGCTTTCTTTTATTTTCCATAAACACAATATTCACCAAAATCTAAATTCATAAACTTTAAACTTTTTAGTTTATTTCTAGAAAGTAGGGACTTCATATATTGTCTACTTATATAGCTGGGTTTGTAATGCTAGAGACATGTATCAACCTTTGTTCTAGCTACTCCAATGGATTGAAACATCTAACTTATTAGATAAAGGGTGTATTTATTGTTGCATCAAGCTATGACCATTGCACCTTTAGCCACATTCCATGAATCTCCCATAAAAGAAGTCACATACCCTGTCCTTCCAAGCTGACTCACAAAAATTAAATTTCTCTTCAAACATCGAACATTAATAACTTCATTCAGTTTCTAGACTAATCCATTTGACAACCTGATATCACTAACACCTTTTAAAAAGATTATGTTCCTTATTATCTTCCAAATAAACATTTTCTAGATAACCTTAAGTGAAGTTTTTGAAAATTTTCTTTTTGGCGAAAGCATGAAAATTGGCAACTTAAACTACTTTCCACGATTCAGTATTTTCTAGGGATAAAACAAAGGAGACACCTTGAATTTCATCTGTGAAGACATTTATAGAGAGTTTTCTATCTAGTCCTCCACCATCAACCATTTTTCGTAGCTTTGCAATCACTCTTAAAGTGACTTTTTTTTCAGTAGTTCCAACATTCACCTTTGACATTTTCTTTCCCTGACCTAGACTTTCCTCTACTTGACTTGTACCGTTTTTTTCCTATGTTTTTATTCCAAACTCCATCCACTAATATCACATTTAATGAAAATTTTAAAGTTTCACCACTCGCCTTCTTTTGAACTTCTTTATTTAGCATTAATCCCATATATAATTAAAATTTAACTTCATGTTACCTAAAGAGTTACTCACCGCAGTAACTAGTTCATCCAAACTATGTAGAAATGAAGATAAGAGCAGTGATGCTCTATCCTCATCATCAAACTTGATGCCAATAGAACACAACTTACTAGTCAGAGTGTTACAACTATTCAAGTGTTCAGTTATTATGCTATCATCTACCCTTTTAATATTTAATAACATCTTCATTAGAAAGAATTTAGTTGAAGTCGAATGCTTCTCATACACCCGTTTTAATGCAGTCATAAGATCAATAATAGTCTTCTCATTCATAATATTTTTAAAGCAACATATGAGGAAAATGAAAGTCTAATCAAAACTAAGATTGTTCGATTAAGAACTTTACACTCGTCATTGATTTCAGCTTCCTAGTGATTCTATCAAGTGACAAATATGGCTTCCTTTGATATAAAAAAATAATCCTTACTCTGCATTTTTTAGAAATTAAAGTTTGAACTATTGAACTTCTCAACCTTGTACTTTGCTTCATAAACCACTGCTCTCATTAAACCAAAGTACTTCAAGAACCCTGCCTTGATACCACTTGTTAAGAGAGTGAAGTGATGAAATTACAGAAATTGATTCGAGAGATCTAAAGAAAATAACAGAAAATACAAAGAACATAAAATTTAACGTGAAAGAACCCAAGAATTGTAAAAAGCCACTAAACAATATGAGACCAAAACATCAACCATGAAGAAAATGAGAAGATTAGACAAATTACACCACACTCAAACCTCTTCTATTTTTAGAACACTTCAAGATTCTCCTTCCCTTCTTCACACAAAAGAAAACAATAAATCCAAGTGAAGACAACCTAAATTCAGTTACTGACGCCAGGGTGTCGCGATACTACAGTCATGACGCTCTAATGAGAGCTACGCTGCTCCCCTCTAGGTCTTGCAAAGTCACGCTCTTGAGTTCTGAGTCTTTACTAGCTGTTGGGGTGCTAATCTCATGGTGCTAGAGTGTCACGATCTCGGGTTTTGAAACCTATATCAAACGTGACAGTAAAATAATTAGGCTCCACATAATAACAACATGACTGTTGTGTGTGCCATAAATACAAAGGCAACAATAATATAGTCCATCGAAGACGTTGCAATCAAGCAACGCAACCTTGCTTCAAGTCGCAATAATGGAAGAGAAGGCCTGCCTTCTGATTCTGATGGGATCTCGACTGTCTGCACGAGTAGAAAGACAAATTATTTTTCCTTTTCGAAATCGTGGCTATTATTTGACAGAATTTGGCTCGTGGCAGCATGAACAGGCTGGGATGCCACCGGCCAATAGATCCCAGTCATTATCAAACTCTTTTTCCTTCTGCAACATGTAAATTAATTAATTGCATGTAATTAAGATTTTTTTGTTGGTTTTAGGCCTCACGTGTTGAATTATCTCGCCTAACTGCCTAAGATTCTAGAGATGACTTCGGCGTTCCTTTCCCAAATAATAATAATAATAATAATAATAATAATAAAATCCTGTGTCGGTCCTAAGGTCCCTAGGAATCACGAGCTAGCAATTAGTAGATTATAATTATTTGTTTTTAACCAGGATTAATAAGTGACGGCGCATTANGAGAGATAATAAATGTTTTCGCATGGAAATTATTGAACATCTACTGAACGGACATTTTAAAGAACAATTTGAAGATAAAAAGCATTTTAAAAAAAAGAGTATTTTGAAGAAAAAATTAAAGAGAATGATGAAATTATTCTGGATAAATTAGAAAATGAAGAATTAGATTATGTTCAGGAAAGATTTGAGATGTTGGATATTACAGAAAATGCTGATAAGAATCTATTTCCTTCAATTATAAAACCACCTGAACTTGAGTTGAAAACATGACCTAACCACTTGAAGTATGTGTTTTTGGGAGACTCATCTATATTACCTATTATTATATCTTCAGAATTAAATGATTTACAAGAGCAAAGATTGTTAGATACATTGAAAAGATATAAGAAAGCTTTTGGTTGGACCTTAGCAGATATTAAAGGAATCAGTCATTCAATCTGTATGCACAGAATTATATTAGATGAACAATATAAACCAAGAGTTGATGCACAAAGGAGAGTAAACCTATGATGAAAGAAGTAGTAAAGAAGGAAATTTTGATATGGTTAAACACTGGAATTATATATCCTATTTTAGATAGTGCGTGGGTAAGTCCAATTCAATGTCTTCCTAAGAAAGGAGGTGTGACTGTTCAAACAAAATAAAATAATGAATTAATACCTATCAGACAAGTTACTGGGTGGCGTATTTGCATTGATGAAGCAAAAGAAAATAATGAATTAATACATATCAGACAAGTTACTGGGTGGCGTATTTGCATTGATATAGACTACTGAAGCACAAGAGAATAATGAATTAATACCTATCAGACAAGTTACTGGGTGGCGTATTTGCATTGATTATAAAAATTGAACACTGCCACCAAGAAAGATCACTTTCCTCTACCATTTTTAGACCACATAGTAGATAGACTTGCTGGGCACAAATATTTTTGTTTTTTGATGGATATACCGGTTACCATCAAATTCCTATTGCTCTTGAGGATTAAGAGAAGACAACATTTACTAGTCCTTTTGGAACTTTTGCTTTTTGAAGGATGCCTTTCGGATTATGTAATGCTCCTGCAACATTCCAGAGATGTATGATGTCTATATTTAGTAAGTTAATTGATGATGGATTGGAAGTATTTATGGATGATTTCTTTGTATTTGGAACATCATTTGATGCATGCTTAAATTCTCTTGAAAAAATTTTGGAGTTTTGCGAAAGAACTAATTTAGTTCTAAATTGGGAGAAATATCAATTTATGGTTGCAGAAGGAATTGTACTAGGGCATAAAATTTTGGAAGATGGTATGACAAAAATCCAAGTTATATCTAAACTAACACCTCCTACTATTGTAAGAGAAGTGAGGAGTTTTCTTGGACAAGTTGGTTTTTACAGGCGTTTTATTAAAGATTTCTCAAAAGTTACTAAACACCTATGCCAACTTTTAGAAAAAGACAAGAAATTTGAATTTACCGAAAGCTGTTTAAATGCCTTTGAGTTATTAAAAGAAAATTAATCACAACCCCTATTATAGTTTCACCTAACTGGGAGAAACCATTTGAACTGATGTTGCGAGGCTAGTGAATAGGCTATTGGAGTGGTTCTTGGATAAATGTACGAAAAGATTTTTAAAGTGATATACTACGCTAGAGAAAAATTAATCACATGCCCTATTATAGTTTCACCTAACTGGGAGAAACCATTTGAACTGATGTGTGATGCTAGTGAAGAGAAAAATTAATCACGACCCCTATTATAGTTTCACCTAATTGGGAGAAACCATTTGAACTGATGTGTGATGCTAGTGATCTATGTTATTGGAGCTGTTCTTGGACAAAAGTATGAAAAGATTTTTAAAGTTATATAGTACGCTAGTAAAACTCGAGGCTGCCTTGGACAAAGGTATGAAAAGATTTTTAAAGTTATATACGACGCTAGTAAAACTCTTAATGATGCAACAAAGGTACGAAAAGATTTTTAAGGTGATATACTACGTTAGTAAAACTCTTAATGATGCACAAATTAATTATACTGTTACTGAAAAAGAGTTACTGGTCATTGTGTATGCTCTGGATAAATTTAGATCTTATTTAATTGGAGCTAAATGTGTTATGCACACTGATCACTCAACTATTAAATATCTGATGCAAAAGAAGGATGACAAACCAAGGTTGATTAGATGGATACTATTAATGCAAGAATTTGATCTTATGGTTATTGATAGAAAGGGAACTGATAAACAAATTACTAATCATTTGTCAAGATTGGAGAACCATGAATTATCATAAACTAACAATGAAGTTACAGACAGTTTCTCTGATGAACAAATTTATAATGTTAGTGAGTGGAAAATACCATGGTATGCCGATATTGTTAATTATCATGTATGTGATATTTTGCCACCTATGTTGACACTACAACAACAAAGAAAATTTATTCATGATGCGAAAGCATATTTTTGGGATGAGCTTTATTTATATAAATAATGTAAGGATCTGATTATGAGAAGATGTGTACCTTATGAAGAAACTGCTAATCATTCAGTTCATGATTCTGAATTTGGAGGACATTTTGGGATTGATAAAACTGCTTATACAATTTTACAAGCTATGGATCTTATTATGAGAAGATGTGTACCTTATGAAGAAACTGAACTAATCATTTAGAAATGTCAATTCTGAATTTGGAGGACATTTTGGGATCGATAAAACTGCTTATAAAATTTTACAAGTTGGATTTTATTGAACTACTATGTTTAGAGATGTTTATAGATATATAAAAACTTATGATCGATGTCAACGAGTAGGCAATATATCTAGAAGAAATGAAATGCCTCTAAATTTCATATTGAAAGTTGAGATCTTTGATGTTTGGGGATTAGATTTTATGAGACCATTTATTCCTTCATTTGGGAACTTATATATATTAATTGTTGTAGACTACGTTTCTAAGGGGATTGAAGCACAAGCTTTACCAAGTTGTGACGCTAAAAGTGTTTCAAGATTTTTAATGAAAGATATTTTCATTAGATACGAAATGCCTAGAATGATTATCACTGACAGAGGATCCCATTTTAGGAAAAAATATATTCAGAGATTGGCATAAAAGTTTAATATTATTCATCGAATCTCTACTGCTTATTACCCTCAAATCAGTGGATTAGTTGAAGTTTCTAATAGAGAGATTAAGCAAATACTTGAAATGACTGTAAACCCTAGTAGAGTAGATTAGTCTACTAGACTGGATACCGCGTTATGGGCTTACAGGACTGCTTATAGAACTCCTATTGGAATGACTCATTACAGACTGATTTTTGGAAAGACTTGTCACTTACCAGTAGAATTGGAGCATAAAGCATATTGGGCGATTAAAAAATTCAATGATAATTTGAAAGATGCTGGTAAGAAGGGATTGGTACAATTAAATGAATTGAAAGAATTAAGAAATGAATCTTATGATAACGACAAAATTTATAAGGAAAAACTAAAGTTATGGCATGATCGGAAGATTAACCAGAAGAACTTTGAACCAGGACAAAATGTTTTGCTTTACAATACTAGGCTGAAGTTATTCCCTGGAAAATTGAAGTCTCGTTGGTTAGGAACCTTTATTGTGACTCAAGTTTATACTTACGGAGCTATGGAAATTGAAAATAAAAAAACTGGAAATAGATTTAAAGTGAATTGACACAGATTAAAACCATATTTTGAGGGTAAAAGACCAAATTTTAAAGAGGTTTTAATGATTGATCAACCTGAATGACACCTGAATAGGTCGGGCTGACTTTGTTAAACCAAGCGCTTTATGGGAGGCAACCCATATTTATCTTTATTTTTATTACGATTATAGCAGTTGTTATTTGAATTTATCATTAGTTACTGGTAGTAATAAACTCTGCTACTTGTATTTACCCTTGAATTATCATAAAAATTGGATCCATAATGGAAAATTAGAGCGCATTCAGACCAGAGCAAAACTGTGCAATTTTTGCCTTGGGTGCCGACGGCGCCCTCAACGCCGAGTTTGTCCCGAGAGTCCAAGAAAAATTAACACAAAGGCGCACCAATGGCAAGACCGGCGAGATGACGGTTTCTTGTGTTCGAGTGGCGGTTTTTGACGAGTTTTGGGCGGGAGTTACCTATTTAAACTCCCAAATTCGATTCCTATTCATATTTTCCCCAAAAAATGAAGTGAAACTCTACCAATTTCATTTCTATGGCGTTTAATTCCCCTGATAATCCTAGAATGCGAGTTTTCAATAGGCAAAAGTTTAATAGTGCGGAAGCACAGCGGATCTTCAACAAACTACTGATGAAGAAAAGATTGATCAAGGAACAAGGATTTGTGAATCAAGGACTGAACAATCCTATGACACCAATTGAAGAGATGATTGTGCGGCGAAGATGGGAAGTGTTGTGCTACACTACTGCCGCTGTGGTTGTCCCTGTAGTGAAAGAATTTTATGCAAATTTGCATGGAATCAACCAGGGAGTTGTTTATGTGCGAGGTAGGTGGGTCACTTTTACTCTTGGACGGATCAAAAAATTATACATGATAGAGAACATTCTTGTCTGCCACTAATCGAATTTCATCCCAACAAGGAACTAGATGAATGAAATTTACCAGTATTTAACGAACGAAACTGACGATTGGGAAATGAGAGAGAACGGGTATGTTAGTTTTTCTTCAACACTTTTGAATCCCGTCTCTAAATACTGGCACTTCTTCATTTCTGTGAAACTGTTACCGACAATGAAAGTTGGTAAAGTTTCTAAGGAAAGTGATATTTTGAACTACTGCATCCAAAGGGGACTGTCGATCAATATTAGATCAATAATTGTGAAATTGATTTTGGGCCTGATCGTTCATGGATTAACTTATGGGCTTGGACACCCTTCCATAGTTTTCTCACTTTGCAGCCAGTCCCAATTATCCTACAAAAATTGGGAAAAGGTACTACTACCTTGAAAGCCTTTGGACCTAACTGAAAGATTCCCATCATTTGAAGATGAAAAAGACATGGCCATGATAGTTGATCAATCATCTCAGAATTCACTACCAGTTCAACCCTTAATTCTTGATAAAACTCTGATGATTCTGCGCCGAATCAAGAAATTGGAGAAGGAGGTACAAAATGTGATGAATACAATTAATAATATCTCCGATTTCTTCGATCATTTAGATTGGAGGATGAAAGGACATTTTGATCACTCTAGGAATTTAGACGATAGTTTGATACAACTGATGAGGAGGATTTTACTGAAGAATTTCCATTCCGACCCTTATACAACCTCTTCGTTCATGTGCAATCAATGGGTGATCTCAGAGGAGAAACGAGCACGAAATCTGATGAGTAGTAAGTTTACTATGCTACCTTTGTGTTTATGTGTGTTTAGATTTGACTTTGTATTTGCTTTGCTTGAGATGTATGATTTTAGATCTCTGTATAGTTGAGACTAAGCATAGGATGTTTTGTTTTCAACATTTTGAGTGCTGTGGCTTATATTACGAGCTGAATTGATGTATTAAGGTTGAGAGAATACAGAACTTAAATGTGTTATGTAACGTATATTGTACCCTCAAAATTTATATATAAATGTGATGTTTTGTGTTGTGAAAGTTTATTTGTGCTAAGTACATCAGTTAGTCACTTAAAATTATGTCTATAATGATTAAATGGATGTCGATGAGGCTTGAAATTGATCGAAACCGCAAAAATCTGGAATTTGAACATTTTGAATAGAGCCCGCTGACGGCGTTCATGAACCACCGGCGGCGCCCTTGACACCGCCGACGGCGCCCTTGACACCGCCAACGATGAGAATTTCCCGAGACTTAGGTTCAATTTCAATAGAGCGCACCGACAGCGCCATCGACCCCGCCGACTGCGAGCTCGCAAAAATACCCCTTTAATCGCGATTTTGACTGGTCAACTGTCACTATTCATCATCCCCTTCCTCCTAAAAATGCAAAGTTTGGCATAGGGCTTGCTAGATCTTAGACTGGGAGCCAATTTCAAGACTTTTTGACACTAAATTTGATCTTCTCTAGGTAAGAGCTTCACTCCAAGCTAAAAATATTTGATTTTCACCATGTATTTCTTGCACNTGCCATTTTTGACTTAGGGGTTGAAAGATCTTGGATTGGGAGGCAATTTCAAGGCTTTTTGACACAAGATTTGATCATCTTTAGGTAAGAGCTTCACTCCAAGCTAAAAATATTTGATTTTCACCATGAATTTCTCCCNATTTTTTACACCATATTTGATCATCACTTGGTAAGAGCTTCACTCCAAACTAAAAATATTTGATTTTCACCATGGATTTCTTCCACATTNAGGCAATTTGAAGGCTTCTTGACACCAGATTTGATCATCTTTAGGTAAGAGCTTCACTCTAAGCTAAAAATATTTGATTTTCACCATGGANAGTTTATGTGTGTTTAGATTTGAACTTTGTATTTGCTTTGCTTGAGATGTATGCTTTTACATCTCCGTATAGTTGAGACTAAGCATAGGGTGTTTTTTTTTCAACGTTTTGAATGTTGTGGCTTGGATTGCGACGCTGAATTGATGTATTGAGGTTGAGAGAATACCGAACTTAAGTGTGATTATACCCTCAAAATTTATATATAAATGTGATGTTTTGTGTTGTTAAACTTTATTTGTGCTAAGTACATCAGTTAGTCACTTAAAATTGTGTCTATAATGATTAAATGGATGTCGATGAGGCTTGAAATTGATCAAAATCGCAAAAATCTAGAATTTGAACATTTTGAATAGAGCCCGCCGACAGCGGGAATTTCCTAAGACTTTGGTTCAATTTCAATAGAGCGCGCCGACGGTGCCATCAACCCCGTAGACGACGAGCTCGCAAAAATACCCCTTTAACCGCATATTTGACCGGTCAACCGCCACTATTCATCATCCCCTTCCTCCTAAAAACGCAAATTGTGACCTAGGGCTTGCTAGATTTTGGATTGGAAGGTGATTTCAAGACTTTTTGACACCGAATTTGATCTTCTCTAGGTAAGAGCTTCACTCTAAGCTAAAAATATTTGATTTTCACCATGTATTTCTTGCACATTGAGGAGATCCAAAAATTTTGAGAATGTGANGCTCCACAATTTTCTCACTTTGCATTCAATTCCAAGTGTCCTACGAAAATTGGGAAAAGGTACTGCTACCTTGGAAGCCTTTGGATCCAACTGAGAGATTCTCAGTTTTTAAAGATAAAAATGACATGGCCATTATAGTAGATCAAGCGTCTCAGAATTCACTACCCGTTCAACGCTTAGTCCCTGATAAGTCTTTGGTGATCCTGCGTCGAATCAAGAAATTAGAAAATGAGGTACAAAATTTCATGAATGCGATTCATAATATCTCTGATTTCTTTGATCATCTGGACTGGAGGATGAAAGAACATTTTGAGCACTCTGGACATTTAGAAGATAGTTTGATTGATTGATGAGGATGATGAAATTGATTGAGGAGGTTTCTACTGAAGAATTTCCATTCCGACCCTTCTACAACCTCTTCGTTCATGTGCAATCAATGGTTGAAGAATTTCCATTCCGACCCTTCTACAACCTCTTCGTTCATGTGCAATCAATGGGTGATTTCCATTCCAACCCTTCTACAACCTCTTCATTCATGTGCAATCAATGGGTGATCTCAGAGGCCCCTTCTACAACCTCTTCGTTCATGTGCAATCAATGGGTGATCTCAGAGGAGAATCGAGTACTGAATCTGAGGATTAGTATATTTGCATCACTACTTATCTGTCTATCTATGTATTTTGATTTGAACTTTGTATTTGTTTTGCTTTAGAATTATGCTTTTAGATCTCTGTATAGTTGAGACTAAGCATAGGATGTTTTGTTTTTAGCGTTTTGAGTGTTGTGGCTTGGACTGCGATGTTGAATTAATGTATTGAGGTTGAGAAAACACCAAACTTAGGTGTGTTATGTAGCATATATTGTACCTCTTGGAATTTATACATAAATGTGATGTTTTGGGTTGTGAAAGTTTATATGTGCTAAGTACATCATTTAGTTATTTAAAATTATGTCTATAATGATTAAAAGGATGTGTTGTGAAAGTTTATATGTGTTAAGTACATCATTTAGTTACTTAAAATTATGTCTATAATGATGTCTTTTAGGCTTGGAATTGATCGAAATCGCAAAAAATTCAGAATTTGGACAAAATCAATAGAGCCCGTCGACGGCGTCCTTGACGCCACCAACGGCGAGGTTTTCCCGAGACTTAGGATTTAAATTCCAATTGAGCGTGTCGACGGCGCCATCGACTCCGCCGACGTCAAGTTCACGAAAAAACACTTTTAACCGTGATTTTGACCAGTCAACCGCCACTGTTCATCATCCCCTTCCTCCTAAAAACGCCATTTTTGACCTAGGGCTTGAGAGATCTTGGATTAGGAGGCGATNTGAAATTTATATATAAATGTGATGTTTTATGTTGTGGAAGTTTATTTGTGCTAAGTACATCATTTAGTCACTTAAAATTATGTCAATAATGATTGAAAAGATGTCGTTAAGGCTTGAAATTGATCGAAATCGTAAAAATCCAGAATTTGAACCAAAATCAGTAGAGCCCATCGACGACGCCCTCAACGCCGCCAACATCGGATTTTTCCCAAGACTGAGGTTCAAAATTCTAGTAGAGCGCGCCGACGGCGCCATCAACCCCGTCGACGGTGAGCTCGAGAAAAAACACCTTTACTACAATTTTGACCAGTCAACCGCCACTGTTCGTCATCCCCTTCCTCCTAAAAATGTCATTTTCGACCTAGGGCTTGGAAGATCTTGGATTAGGAGGCAATTTCAAAGCTTTTTGACACCAAATTTGATCATCTCTAGGTAAGAGCTTCACTCCAAACTAAAAATATTTGATTTTCACCNTAGGCGATTTCAAGGGTTTTTGACAACAGATTTGATCATCTCTAGTTAAGAGCTTTACTCCAAGCTAAAAAAATTTGATTTTCACCATGGATTTCTTCNGAAATCTTGGATTGAGAGGTGATTTCAAGGCTTTTTGACACCGAATTTGATCATCTCTACGTAAGAGCTTCACTCCAAACTAAAAATATTTCATTTTCACCATGGATTTCTTCCACATTGAGGAGATCCAAAAAATTTGAGAATGTGAAGAAAATTTGGGAAGAAATTCATGGATCTTAATGTTGAACACTTAGAATTACTTTTGGAAGCCATGATTAGTATATTTGAAGTAATTTTTAGAATTTTTCTATAATTTGATTAGATTGAAATGACTTCACATCAAAAGAGAAGAGTTGAGTTCGACAAGTCTCGCTTCGTCAATGCAATGACTCAAACAAAATTTACTTCCATATTTAAAAGAAAGAAGTGCATACAAGATCGAGTTTTTNAATTTTTCTTTGATTTGATTTGATTAGATTAAAATGGCTCCACGTCAAAAGAGAAGAGTTGAGTTCGACGAGTCTCGCTTCCTCAATGCNATTCGGGAGGAGAAATCGAACAAGTTATTGTTGAGCAGAGGTGGGAAAACTTTTGTTACACCACCAATAAAGTAGTGCATAAAGGATTTCAATGCCAATGTGATTTATTCTGATGACGGAATCGTTCAAGTGCGTGGATTTCCTGTTGAGTTTACTGCCACCCNTATATTTGAAGTAATTTGGGATTTTTCTATAATTTGATTAGATTGAAATGGCTCCACGACAAAAGTGATGAATTGAGTTTGATGAGTCTCGCTTCATCAATGCGATGGCTCAAACAAGATTTACTTCAATATTTAAAGGAAAGAAGTGTATACAAGATCGAGTTTTTGAAAGTCGGGAGGAGAAATTGAACGAGTTATTGCCGAGCGGAGGTGGGAAAACTTTTGTTACACCACCAATAAAGCTGATGCAATGTGGTTATTGCTGAGCGGAGGTAGGAAAACTTTTGTTACACCACCAACAAAGCTGATGCAAATGTTGTGAAGGAGTTCTATACTAACGTATTCTATTCCGAAGACGGAATCGTTCAAGTGCGGAGATTTCCTGTTGAATTACTGCCGCCCGCATCAACACCTTTACGAAGTCCCAAACTCTTATAGCTGCCAATATGAATTCTTTAGTATGATGGAAGGCCCCCTAAATGATGTGATCAACTTTCTCATTGATGGGAAAGGAACATGAAAGATNAGACAAGTAATAGTTAAGTTTGGTGGATTTGGACCAGAGGAAAATATGGTGAGATTTTCATACCTATTTTATACTAATTTTGATGATATTACACTTTAAAGAAAGGTATTTTTGATGTTTTGTTGCAGGAATGATGAATTAGAGTCAATGGAGCAAAAAGATGGAAAAAGGAGCGGATTTGGAGAAAAAAGGACCAAAATGTGGAGATTTGAACTGGGGCGGCATCGACGCCGCTAACGAAGAGCTTTTCTCGAGGCTACAGGACAAATTCTCCAGCAGGCCGCCGACGGCGCCATCGAGGCTACCGACTGCGAGATTGATGGTTATGTGTACTTTTGCAATGGATAAGGCCAAATTTTGGAGGGGTGCTTAAGCAACTCTTGGGAAAACTCATCCACATCATTAAAGGGAAGATTTTGGCAAAAAATAGGAGAGCTAAGAGAGCCTGGAGAGTCTAGAGGAGGTGGTGAGAGCTCTAGAGTTCCTGGAGGTTAGAAAGGTTCCATTAGAGTGAAGAGATTGTGAAGAATTCTTTGAGAGATTGTAAGAGTGCAGGGAAAGTGAGAGATTTCTTTTTCCTTGCTATTTCGAAGAGAAGTTCTGTGTGCTGTAAAGAAAGGAAGAGATTCAGAGGAACTTTGAGGAGTTTACTTGGGGAGAAATTAGAGATAAGTTTATTTATTTATTGTAGTTTGTATGACTTTGAATTTATGTATGAATTCCCAGTTTTGTTGCACTTTTCCCATGAGATCTGAGTAGCTTTTCTCTGTCTTTCTCCTTGTCTCGAGATTTGTGAAATGATGATTTAAATTAGTGAAGCTATGAAAATGTTTAAGAAATTGTCATGATCTTTTCACTTCGATCTTAATTTACTTTCAATCTGACCAATTGATTTGTTAAAATATGTTGAGTTTTATAAATAAAGTGAAGTTTACATCTAAGATTCAGGGAGGTCAAAGCTCTTAGAATTTGGGTGCAAATAAATAGAGAAATAATATTATCGGGCGTAGAATTGGAGATTTTAGAGTGACAAGCTAAAATCCTCAATTTGGTCCTATCATTTGGGTGTTGAAGTGTAGATGTTAGCCCTCAGGCAACTAAAATTCCCATTTCGGTCCTATCGTTTGGGTGCTGATGTGTAGATGTAAGCCCTCAGGTGAGGGGAACGTGGGAGCTCCGATGTGAGAGCCAGTATCTTCCCAGCCTAGCCGCAGAATCAGTAACCAAGCATAGGATTAGTCAATGTTCTTTATGCTTTGATCAAAGAGTAAAGAATAGGCATGCTTCTATTTGACACAATATAATTTGAACTAAGGAGAATGATGTTTTCTTATATATCACAATCGTACCTTCATTAGCATATTTAGTTATTTTATAGATAAAATTGCATAATTATTTCAATTTCCTATTAGTGCCAGATAAGCAAATTGAACTTCGGTTTTGTAATTAAAGTATTGCTTTTTATAAAATCTTAGTCCGTAGATTTAACTACTCCCTGTGGGATCGATATCTAGGACTCCATTAGAGCCCTATATTACTTGAGCGATATGTATAGGTCTTAGTCCATAATTCTAAACTACTCCCTGTGGGATTGATATCTAGGACTCCATTAGAGCCCTATATTACTTGAGCGATATGTATAATTGTGTTGACAAATTTGACTTTAACATTATTGAATATTATATATATATACATCTTTATTAAATCAAACATATTAAGTGTGACTTTACACTCTATTAGAGCCCTATATTACTTGAGTGATACGTATACTTGCGTTGATAAGTGTGACTTTACAATTATTAAATATTTTATACATCCATCTTTATCGAATCTATACGTTGATAAGTGTGACTTTACAATTATTGAATATTTATTAAGTCCATATTTATCTTGTATTTTGAAATTTGACTTTAACATTATTGAATATTATATTTATACATCTTAATCAAATTAGACACAGCTATAAAGTCGCGATCAAGTATTTGGACGCCGTTGCTGGAAATTAAATCTTCTAGTAGCGCCATCAAATTCTTGTATTTGTTGATTTACAAAACGTTGGCCAGTACTATTAGAGGCTACGAACTAAGATTATAGAATATCAATACTTAATCACAACAAAATAGTTCAACTTGCTTATCTGTCACTAATAGGCAATTGAAATAAATATGTAATTTTAATAACTCTTAAATAATTAATTCTACTAATAAAGTTTCTAATGTAAAATTCAATATATAAGAAATCATCCTTCTCCTTGTCAAGAAATTCTAGTGAATGGATAAAACGAATTAGTTCGAATTGGATTGTGCCAAATAGGAGCATACCTATTCTTTACCCTTTGGTCCAGGCATAAAGAACTTATTGTGCCATATTCTTTACCCTTTGGTCCAAGCATAAAGAACATTGACTAATCCTACACCTTGTCAAGAAATTATAGTGAATGGATAAAGTGAATCAGTTCAAATTATATTGTGCCAAATGATATATAAGAAAGCATCCTTCTCTTTGTCAAGAAATTATAGTGAATGGATAAAATGAATTAGTTCAATTTATATTATTGTCAAGAAATTATAGTGAATGGATAAAATGAATTAGTTCAATTTATATTGTGCCAATAGTTTCTCCCTGTCAAGAAATTATAGTGAATGGATAAAGTGAATTGGTTCAAATTATATTGTGCCAAATAGGCACCTATTCTTTACCCTTTGGTCCTGACATAAAGAACATTGACTAATCCTACGCTTGTTTACTGACTATTCTTTACCCTTTGGTCCAGGCATAAAAAACATTGACTAATCCTACACTTGTTTACTGAATCTGCGTGTTACCCTTTGGTCCAGGCATAAAGAACATTGATTAATCCTACGCTTGTTTACTGAATCTGCATCGGTCCAGGCATAACAAACATTGAACAATCCTATGCTTGGTTACTGATTCTGCAGCTAGGCGAATAAAGTGAATCAGTTCAAATTGTATTGTGCCAAATAGGAGCATACCTATTCTTTACCCTTTAAATTAGTTCAATTTATATTGTGCCAAATAGGAGCATACATATTCTTTACCCTTTGGTCCAGGTCAGTTCAAATTATATTGTGTCAAATAGGAGCATACCTATTCTTTACCCTTTGGTCCAGGCATAGGTTAAAATTATATTGTGCCAAATAGGAGCATACCTATTCTTTACCCTTTGGTCCAGGCATAAAGAATTTATATTGTGCCAAATAGGAGCATACATATTCTTTACCCTTTGGTCCAGGCATAAAGAACTTATTGTGCCAGGGCATAGTGAATTAGTTCAAATTATATTATGTCAAATAGGAGCATACCTATTCTTTACCCTTTGGTCCAGGCATAAAGAACATAATTTGTATTGTGCCAAATAGGAGCATACATATTCTTTACCCTTTGGTCCAGGCATAAAGAACATTTGAATTGTGCCAAATAGGAGCATACCTATTCTTTACCCTTTGGTCCAGGCATAAAGAACATTGACATATGCTTGGTTACTGAATTTGCGGCTAGGCTAAGAGGATACCGACTCTCACTTCGGAGCTCCCATGTTTCCCTCACCTGAGGGCTAACATCTACACAGGACCGAATTGAGGATTTTAGTCTGTCACTCTAAAATCTCTAATTCTACGTCCAATAATTTTATTTCCTTATTTATTTGTACCCAACTTCCAAGGGCTTTGACCTCCCTGAATCTTGGATGTAATCTTTACTTTAGTTGTAAAACTCAACATATTTTAACAAATCAATTGGCCAGATTGAAAGTAAATTAAGATCGAAGTGAAAAGATCATCACAACTTCTTTAACATTTGCAAGGCTCAACCAATTTAAATCATCATTTCATAAATTTCAAGACAAGGAGAAAGATAGAAAACTACTCAGAACTCATGGGGAAGATACGGCAAAACTCGGAATTTATATATAAAAGCAAAGTCATACAAACTACAACAAGTAAATAACAATTATCTCTAATTCTTCCCCAAGAAAACTTCTCAAAGTTCTTCTAAATCTTTTCCTTTCTTTATAGCACACAGAATTCTTCTTCGAAGCGGCAAGGACGAAGAATTCTCTCACTTTCCCTCCACTCTTACAATCTCTTGAAGAATTCCTCACAACCTAAACCTAAATGGAACTCTCTACACTACTTTGAACCTCTCTAAAATGCTGAAACTTCCCTAAAATTACTGAGAGAGTCTTCTAATTTTCGGCCAAAATGTTCTTTTAAAGTTGTAGAGGAGTTTTCCCAAGAGTTGCCTAAGCATCCCCTTAAAAATCGTCCACATTCAATGCACCTGTTCAAGTAACCGCCGATCTCGCCATCTGCAACCTCGAGGGCGCCGTCGGCGGGCCTTCTAAAATATTGATCCGAAGTCTCGGGAAAATCTCGCCGTCGGCGCCCTAGTTCAAATCTTCACATTTTGGTCCACTTTGCTCCAAGTTTGCTCCTTTTTGCATCTTTTTGCTCCAATGACCATAATTCATTATTCCTGCAATAAAACATCAAAAATACCCTTCTTTAAAGTGCAATATAATCAAAATCAGTGTAAAATAGGTATGAAAATCTCAACATATTTTTTCTTTGGCCAAAATCCCCTAAACTTAACTATTACTTGTCCTCAAGTAATTTTAGTACTACATAAAAGTTATGATCTATTGTAGTAAAGTTTTATTTTAGAAATACTATAAGTTTGATTTAAGTAAATACCATAATGAGATTGTCAGAAAAAAATTCAAGTAATTGAATTAACTTTGTAGGTACAAGATTATCTAGTCAGCAAGTTTAAGAGTTCTAGTTTTCTAGTCATTTCATGAATGACTATATATTGTAATATTAAGTCACTTAGAATATTCAAATGATATAAACTTCATGAGAACATTACTAGCAAAATATCTAATCCATAAATGTAAGTTTAGGAATGTATTTAGGTTTTCCCTTTAGATAGGTCCAGTGAAGCCAATTTTTTATTAGACATCTCCTCAAGCTTCTCCTCACTTTTATATTTTTTTCTTTCTTTTCTTTTCTCTTTTCCATTTGGATTGCTTTCAATCCCATATTTTTTTTCTTTTCTTTTCATGAGTTGTTGTCAATCCTTTCTTCTTCCTTTTTCAAGTGAGGATTACTATATCTGGATAGATATTAATGATTTTGAACATCACCTTTCTTTCCCTAAATTTGAAACTCAAAACATTCCTTTACCTGATATTTCATAGCTTTTACATCATTGAGCCCCAATCTTTTCTTCTCAAATGATTTTTCAGATTCTTACATTTCATAGTTTTTACATCATTGAGCCCCAATCTTTTCTTCTCAAATGAATTCCCAGATTCTTAAACATAGCCTTTACATCATTGAGCCGCAATCTTTTCTTCTCAAATGAATTTCCAGATTCTTAATACTTCAATGAACTTCACCTTTCTTTCCCTAAATTTGAAACTCAAAGCATTCCTTTACCTTATAAATATTTCAAGTTTTTACATCATTGAGCCCCAATCTTTTCTTCTCAAATGAATTTCCAGACTCTTAATACTTCCCTTTACATCAATGAGCCCCAATCTTTTCTTCTCAAATGAATTTCCAAGATTCTTAATACTTCAAAATATAGTTTCCTTTACTTTAAATAGTTAGCTATAGTCTTATTCTCTTATACTAAATATCTTAATCTACAAAATTAGTTTTCATTACAAAAATATTCCTTTAAATCTACCATAATATTTAAATGTCTACAAAATATAGTTATCTGAATTAAATTCACTACATAAAATCATATTAATAATTTTTAAAAATAAAATTGAAAACATCTAATAGTTAATCTTTTTCTTCCCTCCTCCAAACTTAAATTTTTCAATATGAAATGATATAGGTGGAAAGAAAAATATTTAAATAAATCATACCTCAGTGCTTTAGGCATTTTCTTCATTTTGAAATTTTGTCGTCCTTCTCAAAATTTTTACTTCACCTGGTCTGTAACATTACGAGCTTTCTATACATATAAATTATTAGTGAAATTGCTAGGTAATGAATTTTTGAAATAACTACAAAACTAAACATTACACAAACACAATATTTCACTAACACATCCACAATACTAAACAAAAAATAATTACAATTAAAATGCAAAATAAAAATCACATCACATTACAATTTACAAAGTACTAATCAACATCTATTATACTACACATGCAAATTTCTACTACTACTCTAAACATTTAAAACAATAATTAGAAATTATCCAATTACAACATAAAAATAAAAGTACAAACAAACATTTGTCTCTATTACAAAAATAAAAACAAAAGTACATCAATTACATTCATATATCAAAATCCCAGGCAATATCTTCATCTCCTTAGTCAGCAGGTGGATTGGGTTGATACTGAGTATAACGAGGGCATTCAGGAAATGTAACATCAGGCTCACCTCTGTAGTGCTGGGCTTGAGCTTCGTAATAAGCTATCTCAAATTCAGAATGCGTCTGGAGGTGCTTACTATCATAATCATGTCTATGTTCTAAACCCCCAATTCTTTCATTTATTAGCTCAATACTTTTTTGTTGCATGGTCAACTCATTCATTAAATCAGTCAGGGTATGGGAGCTAAAAGAAGGTAGGTCATAACTAGTAAAGGGGACATCTCTACTAGTAGAAGGTTCTTGACCCCTACTCCCAGATATCCACTTCTTATGGGATTCATATGTTTTTAAATTAGATTTACTAATGGGTTTCATAGGGAAAACCCATTCTTCATCAGTTCCAGCTTCTACTCCAGACAGTTGGCAAAGTGCATAAATGAGGCTAGGATGTCTTAGACCTCCACTTGTTTCACTCTTTGTCGGGATCAATATATTCTTAAAAATAAGTCTCCCCACATTTATATTTCTATATTTCTAAATACAAAAATTCAGAATAGCTCTATCTCTGGTTACCTCACTATGGTGATAAGTCGGTAACAGAGTAGAGGAAATAAAATAGTTCCACGCAGATGTGGCATTCAACATAGAAGCAGAAAAATTTACCCATTCTTGTTGCTTTATCTTCCATGTCCCTTTTCAATCAGTGAGAAAGTTGATCATATCATTCAGCGGGCCTTCCATAGTACTGAAGGTTTCATAATGACAGCTGTAGGAGTTTGGAACTTCATAAAAGAAGTTAATGCAGGCGGCATTAAATTCAACAGAAAATTCTCGCACTTGAACTATTCCATCCTCAGAATAGTACACATTAGCATAAAACTCTTTCACAATATTAGCAGCAGCCTTGTTGGTGGTATAACAGAAGTTTTCCCACCTCCATTTGGTAATAACTCGTTCAATTTCTCCTCTCGGACTCTCAAAAACTCGATCTTGTATACATTTCTTTCCTTTAAATACTAAAGCAAATCTTGACCGAGCCTTCGCATTGACAAAGCGAGACTCGTCAAACTCAAGTCGCCTCTTTTGTCGTGGAGCCATGTCAATCTAATAAAAATTATAGAAAATTCCAAAATATACTTCAAATACTCAAATAATGGCTTCCAAGAGTGACTCTAAGAGTTCAAAACTAAATTCCATTAATTTCTTCCAAATAATTTCTTCACATTCTCAAATTTTTTGATTTTCTCAATGTAGAAGAAATTCATGGTGAAAATCAAATATTTTTAGTTTAGAGTGAAGCTCTTATCGAGAGATGATTAAATCCGGTGTCTAAAAGCCTTGAAATTGCCCCAAATCCAAGATCTTCCAAGCCCTAGATTGAAATTTTTGTTTTTAGGAGGAATGAGATGATGAATAGTGGCAATTGACTGGTCAAAGGTGTTTTTTTTGTGATCTCACCATCGGCGGGGTCTTCGGCGCCGTCAACGTGCTCTATTGAAATATTAACCTTAGTCTCGGGAAAAGTCCACCGTCGGCGGCGTCGAGGGCACCGTCGGCAGGCTCTATTAAATTGGTTCAATTTCTAGATTTTTGCAATTTTGATTAATTTCAAGACTGAACGACATCCGTTCAATCATTCTAGACATAAATTTTAAGTGATTAAATGATGTACTAACACAAATAAGCATTCACAACACAAAATATCAAAATTATATATAAATTCCAAGGGTTATAATACACATTACACGACACACCTAAGTTTGGTATTTTCTCAACCTCAATACATCAATTCAGCGTCGCAATCCAAGACACAACACTCAAAACCCTGAAAATAAATATCCTATGCTCAGTCTCAACTATAATGAGATCTAAAAGCATAATTCTAAAGCAAAACAAATACAAAGTTCAAATTAAATTACACAGACACACAGATAGCAAAGTAAACCTACTACTCTTCTGATTTAGTGCTTGTTTCTCCTTTTATATCACCCGTTGATTGAACATGCACGAAGAGGTTGTAGAAGGGTCAGTATGGAAATTCTTCAATAGAATCCTCTTCTATCAATTTCATCCTTCTCATCAATTGTATCAAACTTCCTTCTATATGTCCAGAGTGTTCAAAATATTCTTCATCCTTCAGTCTAGATGATAAAAAAAATCAGAGATACTGCTAATTGCATTCATAACATTTTGTACCTCTTTCTTCAATTTCTTGATTCTGCGCATGATCACTAATGTCTTGTCCGGAACTAAAGGTTGAATAGGCAATGAATTCTGAGACGATTGATCCACAACAATAGTCATATCATTTTCATCTTCATAAGCTGGGAATCTCTCAGTTGGGTCCAAAGGCTTCTAAGGTAGAAGTACATTTTCCTAATTCTCATAAGATACTTGGGACTGAATGCAGAGTAGAAAAATTGTTGAAGGATGTTCAAGATCATAAGTTGATCCATGAACGATCAGGCCCAAAACAGGCTTCATAATTATCAATTCAATATCGATCGGCAGTCCCATTTGGATACAGTAATTCAGAATAGCACTTTCTTTAGAAACTTTACCAATCTTCATTATCGATAATAGTTTTGCAGAAATGAAGAAGTGCCAGTGTTTAGAAACGGGGTTTAAAAGTGTCGCAGAAATACTAACATACCCATTTTCTCTCACTTCCCAGTCTTCAGTTTCGTTCGTTAAATATTGATAGATCTCATTCATCTAGTTTCTTGTCGGGATGAAGTTGGAATAATAGCATACAGGAACATTCTCGATCATATATAATTCATTAATTCATGCAGGAGTAAAAGTTATCTATCTACCTCAGACATAGACGGCTCCCGAGTTGATTCCATGCAAATTAGCATAAAATTCCTTCACCACAGAAACAACTGCGGCAGTTGTAGTGTAACACAATACTTCCCATCTTCATCGCACAATCATCTCTTCAATTGGTGTCAAAGGATTGTTCAGTCCTCGATTCACGAATACTCTTTCCTTGATTAATCTCCTCTTTGTCAGCACTTTGTTGAAGATTCCCTGCGCCTTAAAACAAATGAACTTTCTTTTGTTGAACACTCAGGGTCTATAGTTTTCAGGGGAATTGGATGCCATAGGGATGAATTTGGTGGAGTGACTTTTTGTTTTTAGGGAAATATAAACTTAGGAATCAAATTTGGGAGTTTATATGGAGAAATTCCCGCCCAAAATTGCCAAAAACCGTCCATTCAAACTCCAGAAATTGTTTTCCCGCCGGCCTCGCCGTCGGCGAGCCTTTAGAATATATTTGCCAGGACTCTCAGAAAAAACCCGCCATCGGCGGCATCGATGGCGCTGTCGGCGCCCAAGGCAAAAATTGCATAGTTTCGATTTGGTTCGAATGCGTTCTAATTTTTTTTCTGTGTTTTCAATTTTTATGATGATTCAAGGGTAAATATAAGTAGTATAGTTCAATACTAGCACAAAATAATGATAATTTTAAATAAAACTACTATAATCGTAATAAAAATAAAGATAACTATGGGTTGCCTCCCATAAAGTGCTTGGTTTAACGTTGTCAGCCCGACATATTCAGATATTATTCAGGTTGACTGATCATTAAAACCTCTTTAAAATTTGGTCTTTCACCCTCAAAATACAATTTTAATCTGTGTCCATTTACTTTAAATTTATTCTCAGTCTTTTGATCTTCAATTTCAACTGCTCCGAAAGTATAAACCTGAGTCACAGTAAAGGGTCCTAACCAACGAGACTTCAATTTCCCAGGGAATAACTTCAGCCTAGTGTTGTAAAGTAAAACTTCTTGTCCTGGTTCAAAGTTATTTCCTAGGGAATAACTTCAGCCTAGTATTGTAAAGCAAAACTTCTTGTCCTGGTTCAAAGTTCTTCTGGGTTAATCTTCCAATCATGTCACATCTTTAGTTTCTCCTTATAAATTCTGTCATTATCATAAGATTCATTTCTTAATTCTTTTAATTCATTCAATTGCAACAATCTCTTCTCACCAGCATCTTTCAAATTATAATTGAATTCTTTAATCACCCAATATGCTTTATGTTCCAATTCTACTGGTAAGTGACAAGTCCTTCCAAAAATCATCCTGTAAGGAGTCATTCCAATAGAAGTTTTATAAGTTGTTCTGTAAGCCCATAATGCGGTATCCAGTCTAGTAGAACAATCTACTCTACTAGAATTTACAGTCTTTTAAAGTATTAGTTTAATCTCTTTATTAGAAACTTCAGCTAACCCACTAGTTTGAGGGTGATCAGAAGTAGAGATTCTATGAACAATATTAAACTTATCTATCAATCTCAGAGTGTATTTATTCCTAAAATGGGACCCTCCGTCAGTGATAATCATTTTTGGCATTCCGTATCTAGTGAAAATGTTTTTCTTTAAAAATCTTGAAACACTTTTAGCGTCACAACGAGGTAAAGCTTGTGCTTCAATCCACTTTGAAACGTAGTCTACCGCAATTAATATGTATAAGTTTCCAAATGAAGGAATAAATTGTCCCATGAAATCTAATCCCCAAACATCAAAGATCTCAACTTCTAACATGAAATTCAGAGGCATTTCATTTCTTCTAGATATATTGCCTACTCATTGGCATCGATCACAAGTTTCTATGTATCTGTAAACATCTCTAAAGATAGTAGGCCAATAGAATCCAGCTTGTAAAATTTTATACAGTTTTATCAATCCCAAAATGTCCTCCAAATTCAGAATCATGACATTTCTAAAAGATTAGCTCACAATCGTTGTCCTCCAAATTCAGAATTATGACATTTCTGAATGATTGGCTCAGTTTCTTCAGTTCCCAAAATGTCCTCCAAATTCAAAATCATGACATTTTTGAATAATCAGTTCAGTTTCTTCATCCAAAATGTCTTCCAAATTCAGAATCATGACATTTCTGAATGATTAGCTCTGTTTCTTCATAAGGTACACATCTTCTCATAATAAGATCCTTACATTGTTTATATAAATATGACTCATCCCAAAAATATGTTTTCACATCATGAATGAATTTGTTTTGTAGTTGCAATGTCAGTATAGGTGGCGAACTTACAATATAATGAACAATATCAGCATACCATGGTATTTTCCACTCATTAATATTATAAAGTTGTTCATCAGGAAAACTGTCTGTAATTTCATTGTCGGTGTCCAATAATTCATGATTTTCTAATCTCGATAAATGATCAGCAATTTGATTATTAGTTCACTTTCTATCAATAACAACAAGATCAAATTCTTGCATCAAAAGTATCCATCTAATTAACCTTAGTTTCACATCCTTCTTTTGCATCAGATATTTAATAGTAGAGTGATCAGTGTGCACAACACATTTAGTCCCAATTAAATAAGTTCAAAATTTTTCTAAAGCATACACAATGACAAGTAGCTCTTTTTTAGTAACAATATAGTTAATTTGAGCATCATTAAAAGTTTTACTAGCGTAGTATATAACCTTATAAATCTTTTCATACCTTTATCTAAGAACAACTCCAATAGCATAATCACAAGCATTGCACATTAGTTCGAATGGTTTCTCTCAGTTAGGTGAAACTATAACAGGGGTTGTGATTAATTTTTTCTTTAATAACTCAAAGTCATTTAAATAGTCTTCAATAAATTCAATTTTTTTTATCCTTTTATAAAAGTTGGCATAGAGGTTTAGTAATTTTTGAAAAATCTTTAATAAAACGCCTATAAAAATCAACATGTCCAAGAAAACTCCTAACCTCTCTTACGTTAATAGGAGGTTTTAATTTAGATATAACTTAGATTTTTGCAGGGTTGGCTTCCATACCATTTTCCAAAATTTTATGCCCTAACACAATTCCTCCTACAACCATAAATTGACATTTCTCCCTTTGAAATAAATTAGTTTTTTTGCACAACTCCAAAACTTTTTCAAGATAATTTAAGCATGCATCAAATGATGTTCCAAATACAGAGAAATCATCCATAAATACTTCCAATCCATCATCAATTAATTTACTAAATATAGACATCACACATCTCTGGAATGTTGCAGGTGTATTACATAATCCGAAAGGCATTCTTCGAAAAGGAAAAGTTCCAAAAGGAATAGTAAATGTTATCTTTTCTTGATCCTCAAGAGGAATAAGAATTTGATGGTGACCAGTATATCCATCTAAAAAGCAAAAATATTTGTGTCCAACAAGTTTATCTACGATTTGGTCTAAAAATGGTAAAGGGAAGTGATCTTTCCTAGTGGCAGTGTTTAATTTTCTATAATCAATAAATACGCCACCTCGGAAACTTGTTTAATAGATGTTAATTCATTATTCTCTTTTATTTCAACAATCACTCCTCCTTTCTTAGGAACACAATGAATTGGACTTACCCAAGCACTATCTGAAAAAGGATATATAATTCCAGTGTCTAACCATTTCAAAATTTTCTTTTTTACTACTGCTTTCATCATTGGGTTTAATCTCCTTTGTGGATCAACTCTTGATTTGTATTGTTCATATAATATAATTCTGTGCATACTGATCGAAGGACTGATTCCTTTAATATCAGCTAAGGTTCAATCAAAAACTTTCTTATATCTTTTTAATGTATCTAAAAGTCTTTGTTCTTGCAAATCATCTAACTCTGAAGATATAATAATAGGTAATGTAGATGAGTCTCCCAGAAACACATACTTCGAGTGGTTAGGTAATATTTTCAACTCAAGCTTAGGTGGTTTTATAATTGACGGAACTAGATTCTTATCAGCATTTTTTGTAATATCCAGCATCTCAAGGAAATAGATTCTTATCAGCATTTTCTGTGATATCCAACATCTCAAATCTTTCTTGAACAATTCATCTCAAGTTCAGGTGGTTTTATAATCGATGGAAATAAATTTTTATCGGCATTTTCCGTAATATCCAACATCTCAAATCTTTCCTGAACATAAAAATAGATTCTTATCAGCATTTTCCGTAATATCCAACATCTCAAATCTTTCTTGAACATAATAAAATAGATTTTTATCAGCATTTTTTGTAATATCCAACATCTCAAATCTTTCCTGAACATAATCTAATTCTTCACTTTCTATTTCATCCAAAATAACTTCATCTTTGTCTTCAGATTGCTCTTTTTCTTTAAAATATTCTTTAAAATGCTCGTTCAATAGATGTTCAATAATTTCCATGTGAAAACATTCATTATCTCTGTATTTCATAGATTTCGCAATGTTAAAAGTCACTTCTTGATCGTTAACTCTCATAGGTAATTCTCCCTTTTGAACATCTATCATAGCTTTTCCAGTAGCTAAAAACGGTCTCCCTAAAATTATAGGTATTTCTTTGTCTTCCTCCATATCTAAAATAATGAAATCCACAGGAAAGATAAATTTATCAACTTTTACTAACACATCTTCTATAACTCCCTTAGGATAGGTAACTGAACGATCCACTAACTGAAGGGTTACAGAAGTAGGTGAGACTTCTCATAATCCCAATCTTTTGAAGATTGATAGAGGCATAAGATTAATGCTGGCTCCCAAATCACATAAAGCTCTTCCATAAAATTTTTCACCAATAGCACACGGTATAGTGAAACTACCAGGATCTTTTAATTTTTCAGGAAGCTTTTTTTAGATAACTGCACTACACTCTTCGTTAAGTGCAACAGTCTCATGATCAGTGAACTTCCTTTTCTTGTTCAAAATATCTTTCATAAACTTCGCATAATTGGGCATTTGCTCTAAAGCTTCTACGAAGGGAATATTTACCGTTAATTTCTTAAGAATTTCTAAAAACTTGGAAAATTGTTGATTTTGTTTGTGTTGCTTCAATCTTTGAGGAAACGGCGGTGGAGGTTTCTCCATAGTAATTGTCATTTATGTAAGTGAATATTCTAAATGTGGGTATTCATGATCCTTTTCTTTTTCAGTTTTTGTTTCTTTCTGTACTCTTGTTTCCAATTCTTTTCCACTTCGTAATTGTATCGCTTTTATTTGTTCTTTTCCTTAATCTTTAGGATTTGGTTCCACGGTACTAGGACAAGTTCCTAATGTTCGGTTACTAAGCGCAGTAGCGATATGCCTTAATTGATTTTCAATATTCTTTATAGCAATTCCTTGAATTTGTAATTGATTTCCTTGAATTTGTAATTGATTTTCTTGATTCTACAATTGTTGACCTTTGTTTAATATCAGCTCTTCCATAGACAATATATTTTCCTTAAATTGAGTGTTACTATTAAATCCTGGAGGATAAGAAGGTCTATAATTAATATTTCCTTGATTGGATGAATTTCCCAATGGGTTCACTGGGTTGTTTGCCCATTGTTGATTTGTAGAAGAATTTTTATTCCAATTAAAAGGATGATTCTTCCAACCTGGATTATAATAGTTCAAATAAGGGTTGTTGGGTCTATTATTAATAGCATTTAAAGTCTCATATGAAGGTTGAACATCCACAAATTGCCTAGATGAATTCTCTTCCATCGTAGTAAGTGTTGGAGAATAATTCATTCCATAATGATCTAATTTCTTTGATATTGCAGCAATCTGCAAAGCTAACATAGATATTGCATCAGAATCATGGATACCAGCTACTCTTTTAGGATTTACCCTTTCAGAGGGCCATTGAAAATTGTTGGTCGTCATTTCTTTTATTAACGAATAAGCCTCATCAAAAGGTTTTGACATTAATGAACCACCGCCGCAACATCTATAATCGATCTAAGAGATCCCACTAATTCATTATAAAAAGTTTGAATTATCAACCAAATATCTATAATCGATCTAAGTGATCCCACTAATCCATTATAAAAAGTTTGAATTATCAACCAATCTATAATCGATCTAAGAGATCCACTAATCCATTGTAAAAAGTTTAAATTATCAACCAATCTGGGACAAATGATGAGGGCACTTCCTAAAAAGATCTTTAAATCTTTCCCAAGCTTCATATATCGACTCTTGAATGATGAGGGCACTTCCTAAGAAGATCTTTAAATCTCTCCCAAGCTTCATATATCGACTCTCCATCAATCTGAGAACGATGTTATGTCATTTCTAAGTTTAGCAGTTTTGGGTGGAGGGAAATATTTGGATATAAATTTCTGTGAAAGTGATGTTATGTCATTTCTAAGTTTAGCAGTTTCGGATGGAGGGAAATATTTGGATAGAAATTTCTGTGAAAGTTGGATCTTTAAATCTCTCCCAAGCTTCATATATTGACTCTCCATCAATCTGACAGAACGATGTTATTGTTTCTAAGTTTAGCAGTTTTGGATGGAGGGAAATATTTGGATAGAAATTTCTGTGAAAGTTCGTCATTTTTAGTTTAGCAGTTTTGGATGGAGGGAAATATTTGGATAGAAATTTCTGTGACAGTTCTCCCCCAAGTTCTAATAGATTCTGGTGCTAAAGAATTTAACCACATCTTAGGTTTATCCCTAAGTGAAAAAGGAAAAAATCTAAGTCTAACAGCATTGTTCGAAACCCTGTCATATTTAAAGGTAGCACAAAGTTCTAAAAAATTAACGAGGTGTAAATTGGGATCTTCTTTGGTTGTACCTCCAAATTGATTGTTTTATACCATTTGGATAATAGAAGGTTTAAGCTCAAATGAATTAACAACTACATCAGGATTTTGGATAGATAAGTGAATTTCATCTGCTATAGGATTTGCATAATCATGTAAAGGTCTAAGTTGGTGTTCATTTTCTATTCCTTGATTGTTCATGTTGTTTTCCATTGTATCAGAATTTCTAGGTTCTCTTCTTATTTTTCTAATTCTTCTAACAGTGCGTTCTAATTCTGAAATGTAGGGTATAAGATTTTCAGGTCCAAATTTACGCATACAATTGAAATCAGTACACAGAAGAACAGTTAAAGAAATATATAAAAATAAGTTACAATTCAAGTAAAAGTTTTCTAGTAGTCCTAAATTGTTCGTTACTCTAATTATAACCTTTGTTTACTCCCCGGCAACGGCGCCAAAAACTTGACCGGCGAATTTATATAGCTTAAAAATATAAGTATTTAATATTGTTGTTAGAAGATTTAATTCTTCAGCAATGACACCAAAAACTTGACAACGGTTATAGATTCGATAAAGATGTATATATATAATATTCAATAATGGTAAAGTCACACATATCAACGCAAGTATACATATCGCTCAAGTAATATAGGGCTCTAATGGAGTCCTAGATATCGAACAAGTATATGTATCGCTCAAGTAATATAGGGCTCTAATGGAGTCCTAGATATCGATCCCACAAATTAGAGGCTACGAACTAAGATTATAGAAAATCAATACTTAATCACAACAATATAGTTCAAGTTGCTTATCTGTCACTAATAGGCAATTGAAATAAATATGTAATTTTAATAACTCTTAAATAACTCACATTATACTGATAAGGTTTTTAATGTGATATTCAATATATAAGAAAGCATCCTTCTCCTTGTCGCTTATGAGTCACTAATAGGCAATTGAAATAAATATGTAATTTTAATAACTCTTAAATAACTAATTATACAAATAAAGTTTCTAATGTGAAATTCAATATATAAGAAAGCATCCTTCTCCTTGTCAAGAAATTTAAAGTGACGAATAAAACGAATTAGTTCAAATTGGATTGTGCCAAATAGGAGCATACCTATTTCTTACCCTTTGGTCCAGGCATAAAGAACATTGACTAATCCTATGCTTGGTTACTGATTCTGGGGCTAGGCTGGGAGGATACCGACTCTCACTTCAGAGCTCCCACGTTCCCCTCACCTGAGGGCTAACATCTACACATCAGCACCCCGGATCTCACTTCGGAGCTCCCATGTTCCCCTCGCCTGAGGGCTAACATCTACACTTCAGCACCCAAATGGGACCGAATTGAGGATTTTAGTCTGTCACTCTAAAATCTCCAATTCTACGCCCGATAATGGCTCTCACTTTGGAGCTCTCACGTTCCCCTCACCTGAGGGCTAACATCTACACTTCAACACCCAAACAATAGGATTGAATTGGGGATTTTAGTCTATCACTCTAAAATCTCCAATTCTAAGCCCGATAATTTTATTTCCCTATTTGAATTAAGGATTTTAGTCTGTCACTCTAAAATTTTCAATTCTACACCCGATAATTTTATTTCCCTATTTATTTGCTCCCAACTTCCAAGGGCTTTGACCTCCCTAAATCTTGGATGTAATCTTCAGTTTAGTTGTAAAACTCAATATATTTTAACAAATCAATTGGTCAGATTGAAAGTAAATTAAGATCGAAGTGAAAAGATCATCACAACTTCTTTAACATTTTCAAGGCTCAACCAATTCAAATCACCATTTCATAAATCTCAAGACAAAGAGAAAGACAGAGAAAACTACTGAGAACTCATGGTGAAGATACGACAAAACTCGGAATTTATATATAAAAGCAAAGTCAAACAAACTACAACAAGTGAATAACACTTATCTCTAGTTCTTCCCCAAGCAAACCCCTCAAAGTTCCTCTGAATCTCTTCCTTTCTTTACAGCACACAGAATTCTTCTTCGAAGCGGCACTCCTCGAAGTTCCTCTGAATCTCTTCCTTTCTTTACAACACACAGAATTCCTCTTCAAAGTAGCAAGGGAGAAGAAATCTCTCACTTTCTCTCCACTCTTACAATTTCTCGAAGAATTCCTCACAATTATACAAAAAAATCTCTCACTTTCCCTCCACTCTTACAATCTCTCAAAGAATTCCTCACAATCTAACCACTTACAATCTCTCAAAGAATTCCTCACAACTTAACCCTAAATGGAACTCTCTACACTACTTTGAACCTCCCTAAAATGTTGAAACTTCCCTAAAATTGCTGAGAGAGTCTTCTAATTTTTGGCCAAAATGTTATTTTAAAGTTGTAGAGGAGTTTTCCCAAGAGTTTCCTAAGCATCCCCTCAAAAGTCGTTCACATTTAATGCACCTGTTGAAGTAACCGTCGATCTCGTCTTCGGCGGCCTTGAGGGCACCGTCGGCGGGCCTTCTAAAATATTGATCTGAAGTCTCGGGAAAATCTTGTCGTCGGCATCGTATGGCTCATCGTCGGCGCCCTAGTTCAAATCTTCACATTTTGGTCCATTTCACTCCAAATTTGCTCCTTTTTGCATATTTTTGCTCCAATGACCATAATTCATCATTCTTTCAACAAAACATCAAAAATACCCTTCTTTAAAGTGCAATATCATCAAAATCAGTGTAAAATAGATATGAAAATCTCAACATATTTTCCTTTGGCCAAAATCCCCCAAACTTAACTATTACTTGTCCTTAAATCTCAACATATTTTCCTTTGGTCAAAATTCCCCAAACTTAACTATTCATGTCCTCAAGTTATCAAAAATACCTTTCTTTAAAGTGCAATATCATTAAAAACAGTATAAAAGAGGTATGAAAACAACAAAAATACCTTTCTTTAAAGTGCAATATCATTAAAAACAGTATAAAAGAGGTATGAAAATCCATAAAAAATATCTTTCTTTAAAGTGCAATATCATTAAAAACAGTATAAAATAGGTATGAAAATCTTAACATCTTTTCCTTTGGTCACTCTATCGGAGCCCTCTTAGCCCAAGTCAATGATGAGGGTACAGAAAATGCACTCTACTACTTGATTCGTCGCCTAATACCGACGGAGATAAGGTATCTACCTATTGAGAAGCATTGTCTGGCGTTAATTTTTTCTCCCAAAAGCTTAGACATTACATGCTTTCTCATAAGATAACCCTAATCTTGAAAGTTAATCCATTGCAATATTTGATGGCCTGACCAACACTCTTCGAACGTTTAGCAAGATGGTCAATGATCTTATTGCAATTTGATATAACTTTTGTTCCCCTCCGTGCTATCAAGGGACAGATACTAGCAAACTTTCTCACTGAACACCCACTACCAGCTGGGTCCTTTCTCAACAATGAGTTACCAGACGAGCAAATATTACAAATGGAATTATCCAGTGCGCAACGCTGGGAGATGTACTTCGATGGCGCTTAGTTAGCTAGAAAATATAAAGGATCAGGCACAGTTATACCTGGCAAAGCAGTGATTGGTTTGATATTTATCACACCAAATAAGGGTATGTTGAGGTTCTCATTCCACTTGACAGAGCCGTGCTCCAACAATGAAGCAGAATATGAAGCTTTAATCACCGAGTTGGAAATGACAATCTCAATGGATATAACAAACATTGCCATCTATGGCCACTCCCAACTCGTCATCCAAAAAGTCACCGGACAATACAAAATTTGGAAACCAAGATTAGCAGAATGCCATCACTACACAATGAAGCTCCTGGAACGGATTCTTAATGTAACTTTCTACCGGATTCCTAGGGGAGATAATGCCCATGCCGACGCTCTAGCAAAACTTGCTAAGGAAATGATATGTCCCCCGAAGGATTCCATTGAAGTCACAGTGCAAGGAAGACGAGTCTTGTCTCGGATCGACTTCGAAACTCTAAACAATTTTGGAAAAGAAGAAACAATAAATGTAGTTGTAGACATCAACAAAGATTGGTGCAAGCCATCAATAGAATATTTGCATACTAGAAAGCTGCCAAAAAATAAGTCTGAGGCGGACCTCATCACAAGAAGTGTTATGTCTTACGCCCTGATGGGAAATGTTCTCTACAGAATATCATTCAACCAGATGTGGCTACGGTGTTTGAGCTGAGCCAAAGCACAGAATATTGTCAAAGAGATACATGTCAGATTGTGTGGCGCTCACCAGTCAGGGCCAAAAATAAAAATGAAGATCAAAAGACTCGGGTATTATTGGCCAGCAATGATGTCCAATAGCATGAATACAGCCAAAAGACGTCACCAATGCCAAGTGCATGGGGTGGTCTTACACCAACCTCCGAATGTGCTATACCCAACTATTTTCTCGTGGTCATTCAAGTGTTGGGGCACGGACATAATAGGTCTGATAGACCCTTCATCTTCCAAAGGACACAAGTTTATACTTGCCACTACAGACTACTTCTCCAAATGGGTAGAGGCAGTACCGTTACATGAGGTTACGACACAGCACATCCTTCAATTTTTCAAAATTCAAATTGTCTACCATTTCAGAGTATCGCGAAGAATAATTTCCGATAATGCGACAGCTTTCAGAAGTACAAAAATCAACAATTTCGTCAAAAGACATGGGATAGTTTGGAGATACTCTACGATTTACTATCCCAGAGCAAATGGTCTGGCTGAGGCTTTCAATAAAACAATGTTAAAGATTTTGAAAAAAATGCTGGATGAAAACAAAATGGATTGACACAACAAACTATTAGAAGCCCTGTGGGCCTACCGGATGACTTTCAGGACCCCCACTCAGTGTACACCCTATATGCTCGTGTACAGAGCCGAGGCCGTGTTACCGCTAGAAATCCAGACACCATCACTCATAGTCACCGTTGCCAACCAAATCACAACAGAAGAAAGCGCAAAACTCAGACTTGAAGAACTGGAGACTCTCGAGGGAAAACAACTAAAGGCATAACAATATTTGGAACTTTACCAGGTGAAGATGGTACAAGACCATGACAAATTGGTCCGCCCAAGGACATTCAAATTTGGTGACCTCATACTTGTGCTCAAAAGGCCGATTCTTGCACGCCGCAAAATAGGTGGAAAATTCGAGCCAACTTGGGAGGGACCATTTGTCACTGAAAAGGTCTATACAGGAGGAGCCTACCAGTTAGTGAACTTCCAAGGTGAAAGACCCATGTTACCAATAAACGGACGATATCTGAAAACTTAGTACGCAACCTAACGCCGCTTGCCTCTGCTTGCTTTGAAACTTTGGAAACTTTGATTGTTTTAGGGTTATCTATGTGGCCAAATGTCTATGACCGGGTCCAAATTTTGTAATTAACCTCAATATAATGAAATTTTTGAGAAAGAAATTTTAAACTTCAAATTTTCTCTTTTCCACTTTTGAGTATAATGTTCCACTAAATTAAACAAAAATCATACATAAAATAAACAATTCATTTCACCAAAACAAACTAAAATTTACTTTAATAAATACTTTGTTTTGTTCTTGTTCATGCCAACTTTGAGCCCACTGATGTTTTTCCTGTCGTCTGCAGAAAAATGTCGGGACAAAGGCTGATCTTTGCTTTCCAGGATGGCTGGAGCCTCGCACTAAATGAGGAGATGGCGCCGTAGGGCGGTACCATAGACTTCAACATGGATTTTAACCTGGTTGACATGGACTATGAAGGTCCTCTCATGAATGTAGTCAGCTGCAAAGAGAAAGAGGGATTGCCTTCACCACTGAGAGGGATCGCTAAAGATAATGTATCACACAAAGACAAGAACGTGATAACAGAGCAAGATCTGATGGAAGGGCCCAGGCGTCTGCCCTCCATGGTAGCTACACCAGTCAGGGGCATAGTATCCGCCAATAACAAACGACTACCAAGTACTTCGCTTCGCAGGATGCAACGTAGGAACGTCAGCCGTAAGAAGTAGAGAGCTTTTCTACGACAAGAGCACAGACGTCAGAGAGAGACGAACAACTTGCTCATCCCTATTCCTGAGGGGCATATTTATGATCTAGACCTGAAAGAAACTTCTGCTAGCCTACCCACCACGGATGAAGAACTTGTGTTCGTGATAGAGTCAGATACACTTTTAGTTTTAGATGTTTTATGCAAGGGTTGCCCGACGTGCAACGCTGAAATACCGGCTGGGGTATCAGCCACTAACGCGTTTGTAGAATGCCCATATTGCAATGTTCTACATTTACAGTATTTCAGTACATTGGAAGAGTATAACTCAAGCACCAATGGGTCTCAGACTTCAGATTTTATGATGGATGAGCCATATGTCCCACTAGGGACAGATCAGTACGTACCATGGAGCCCAAGGTCGTACATCCCGCTAGAGGCCGAGTCTCATGTTCCAAATCAACCAACGCAAGTTTGGGTTCCTGTCAATGTTCAAAGGAAGGAACGCCCGCGATAGTTGTCGACCCTTGCTATGATAGAATACTACAAGGTTAGTAAAGTAAATAAAAGAGAATTCAAATTTTACGAAGAAGTTCAAGGAAAATTCATCAACATACTGGAAGGCCTGGAGCTGTATACCAGGGTTTTCTCCGAGAGTGATGAAAGAAGCATTCTGAACTGTATCTTTGATTTAAGAGAGAGAGGCCGAGCAGGCCTTCTCATGGAAAGAACATATTTTGAGTCGAAGAAATGGATGAGAGGAAAAGGAAGAATCACCATCCAGTGCGGCTGTTGTTACAATTTCACAAATGACAGACAGGGGAATCTGCGTGAGATCCTCAGACATGATCAAGTAGATCCGCTATCGCAAATGATAAAGTGGATGATCAATAGAATGGTCAAATGGAGTATTCTGCCTACTACCTACATTCTAAATAGTTGTATTATCAACATCAATGATGAGGGTGATTGCATTCCTCCACGCATTGATCATCATGATTTTGTGAGGCCCTTCTGCACTGTCTCATTTATGAGTAAGAGCAATATTTTATTTGGGAAAGAAATCGATGTCGTTGGCCTTGGTGAGTTTAGAGGTTCTGTGGAGATTCCTCCACCACTCGGTTCAATGCTCGTTCCTAAAGGCAACAGTGCAGACGTCGCCAAACATTGCATTCCAGGGGTACGACACCGTGGGGTGTCTGTGACTTTCCGCAAGATGGATGACACCAAAATGCCATATGGATTCCAGCTGGACCCGGAACTGGAAGAGTTACTGCCGTACAAGCTATGAGAGGGTTGTACCTCTAAGTACAAGCGAAGGAAACTCTTATCCTGGAGCATGACTTAGAAGGTCTGCTTGATCGGAAGCTCAACGTACCTGGTACAGATGGTCAGAGGGTTCAATTTTTCTTAGCAACATGATATGTATATGATATATTCAGCCTACAATGTATTCATAGCATGAGATGTTCTTGATGTATTTCAACATGGACTACATATTGTACCTTTTGAGGCGTTAGCCTATGTTTGATCTGTGACATCTTTATTGAAGCAGATTAATGCAAATTTTTCTCAAAAATGTGCCTTTTCATCAGTTGTCTTTTTGTGTGATGGATGAAAGCCATGAACCACATGTTGGTTCAGAATTTCAATGAATAAAGAACGAAACAACAAATCTTTAACAATAAATAAAATTTAAATAAAAATAATCACTAATGAATAAACAACAAAACAAATTTCTTTTAAAAATCAACAATTAAAATTAAAAATTTAAAGACATAATTTGCAAAATTAAATGTGACAAAAATAACAAGAAAAGGAAATGAATTTGTTGAGAGGATTCCCTCATTTTTGGAATTTCCTACTCTTTGTGCGTGCAGCACAACCATCTTTATCTACAATAACTCTCTTCATATCCCCGCAGAATTTCACATTCTGTACGATACCCCACAAAGCTCTACAGATCTTCTTCAACAGGATCAACCTTTTCACGTGATACATTTCTGTAAATTCAACACCACAAACTCTTCATAAATTTCAATTCTCACATTTTTTAGTCAGTACCTAAATTTTGATTCTTATCTTTCGAGATCGATACCTAAATTTTGACTCTCTCCTTGAGATTGATACCTAAATTTCAATTCTCACATTTTCGAGTCAATACCTAAATTCTGATTCTCATCTTTTGAGTTCGATACCTAAATTTTGATTCTCTCCTTGAGATTGATACCTAAATTTCAATTTTACATCTTCAGGTTAGTACTTAAATTCTGATTCTCATCTTTCGAGGTCGATACCTAAATTTCGACTCTCTCCCTGAGATTGATACCTAAATTTCAATTCTCACGTCTTCGGATCAGTCCTAAATTCTGATTCTCACCTTTCGAGGTCGATACCTAAATTTTGACTCTCTCCTTGAGATTAATACCTAAATTTCAATTCTCACATCTTCGGATTAGTACCTAAATTCTGATTCTCACCTTTTGAGGTTGATACCTAAATTTTGCTCACTCCTTGAGATTGATACCTAAATTTCAATTCTCTTTTCAGATCAGTACCTAAATTCTCATTCTTATATTTTGAGGTCGATACCTAAATTTTGACTCTCTTCTTGAGATTGATACCTAAATTTCAATTCTCATTTTTGGATCAGTACATAAATTCTGATTCTCATCTTTTGAGGTCAGTACCTAAATTCTGACTCTTCCTTTATTTTCGGAATTGATACTTAAATTTCATAACTCAAAATTCACTCTCCAATCCCCAGCGAGAGTCCCTACTCCTTGATTTCAATCAGACAATCATCTGCTAGTATCCCTAGCGGAAATAAAAAAAAGCATACACAAATCTACACATACTTCTAGGTCTGTTGACTTAGAAGTTTGTATTGGTTTTTGTTGATCTCGTCGGTCAACGCCAATATGCGCGGTGTGCTTGCCCAACACACCACACCTATTGGGGGTTCATTTGTTGACCTCACTTTTGGTTATAGTTTAGTTTTTCCTCTTTAGTAGCCTAAAGTCTAGCCATAGGACTTTCCTATTGACTATTCTTAGAAAACTAGACAGGGAACTCTCACCATTAGAAACTTCAAACTCTTCTCTACTCAACTTGAAGTTCCACATATTGGTCCTAACCTCTAGCACTTGGTAGGTGGGGTCACTATCTGGGAAACTCAAGATGATTCACCTTATGACTACTAGACCTTAGGATTGATCCTGGGTGTTGGTCTAGGGCTTAAGGTACATACTTGCAACCACTTGTACTCACAATCACTCATTACCCTAATTTTGGCCCCATGACTTGGTTTCACCAAATTGAACCCATAGCCCACTCAATTGGCCACAATTTGTGTTGAAAAATCTTCATAATATTCCTACACATCAAATTTGACCTTCAATTGGCCTTGGTGAGACTTCAATTTCATTTAATTTCAACTTAAGTTCAAAAGCCCCAAATTTGGCCCAAATTGACCATGTTCTCAAATCTCACCAAATTGAGGGCCTTAACCCCAAAATTTCCACTCCATTCCTTCATGTAAAATCTTCAAAACATCTCCCTTGATTATTTGAACCATTCAATTTGGACTTAGTCCAAGGCTAGCCCAACCTAGACCCATGTCTAGCCCAACATGCCCAAATTAGCCAAATCTCAAAAATCCTTCAAATTGACCTACCAATTGAACTCAAAATCACTTCAACCCTCCACCAAAAATCTTCATAACAATCATATATACAATGTTGATCAATCAATTGGGTCATTAGACATGGCTAACCTAGCCCAAACCCAAACTTTGATCACCTGAACCCACATTGAACCTATGCATTAAAGATGGCCTAACTACCCCAAAGTCACCAAATTAACTCAACCTCAGCCATTGGTTAGACCCTAAACTGAGCCAAAACCCATCTAACCACCTAAACTAAGCCATGGACCAATGATCCCCCAAATTAAGGGATCTTATTTCCATAAATGCACATGCTTAAGATACCCTTACCAAAACTAAGCCTCAATGCATTAAATTGATGTGACATATTCCCCTGTGTTCCCTGAGCTCCTAGCCACCTCCCCGTGGTCGGCCGGCCAGCCTAATGGTCGGTAAATGGCCAAACCGAGAGCCACCCCCATGGAACTTCACCCAAATTAAACCTAGAGGCCAACTCATGCAAATCAAATTATAGAGCTCCTCTGCCCTCCACCTAAGCACCACAATGCACCCAAACATATGCTCTGAGAGCCACCCCATGGCCATTTTTATAAAAACTCACCTCCACGGCCATGGGAGGTGACTAAAATTTTCTCAGAGAGAGCTTCCCAAATCACTCACAGAGCTTCTTTGAGACCTCCACAGCCCATTCCAATCACTCCACTGCCTTGATTCCCCCTATGTAACCTTAATTTTGAGCTTGAAAATTAGGGAAGAAACATGACATCCATGAAAACTCCACCAAACTTCAATTTCTTGTGCCCACACCTTCACAATAGCAAGAAAAGACAAAGCCCCATCAAATTACCCTCTGAAATAGCCTCCACCATAGCTCTATACCAACACCTGAAATCGAGCTTGGTTGAATTCATACCTAGGCCTTACACTATATCAAGAGGCTTAATCCCTAGCCTACTTGGACCCCAACGAACATGCCAAGACCCTCTGATTGAAGCCTCACTTCTCAGAGCCAAGGTATAAAACTTCTCTAATTCCCGAGCCTATTTGAACTCTTCATTTTTTTAAGTTGATTTCATGGATTGATCACCTTATGGATGTGTTCTTTTAGTCCAGACAAGCATTTTAAAAAAAATTCACTTAATTTGGTTAAGAAATGAGGGAGATCTTAAGGCTAGAAGATGGACAGTTCTCGGGCTAGACCATCGGGGACGATGACGGAGCGTCATTCGATCGCGTGTGTATCGAATGGAAGGTCGAAATCAAGCCGGATAGCGCTTTAGAACATAAACTGCGGACCAAGTCAGTGCTGAGGTGGATGGCTACGTCGAATGGGAGCACACCTCGTGGAGCTTCGGAGCTGCCGTGGTTTGAGGTGGCGTCGCGCGTTTAAATAGATAAATAGGGATTTAACTAATTCATAAAATGATCCCTAACTTCAGAAATTCATATCTTGGTGTATCAAAATCACAAAAATAAAATAAAAATACCCTCTTACTCAGTGAACAGAGGAAAATAATGTGGAAATAAATTTAAGTCCATATGTTGCATATTTTATTTTTAATTAATTAAATATTTATTTGAATGTTTTGATTCTCCATGCATATTGGAATTTCACCATGGCTTGAAATTTTAACATGTTATAGCCTCTATCAAGGGAAACATTCTCTGATTTTTCCAAAGTCAGAGAAGACTTCTAGACAAAGATCCATATTTTTCAAGTTTATACACATTATTTGCTTAAATTAATCATAATAATTAGCATGTTGATTAAAATTCCAAGAAAATTTTGGAAGGTCCACCATGACCAGAAAAGCTTTTGAAAATAATTTCATGGGTCAAGTCATTTAAAATGTCCTTAATTTTTACAAACACTAAATCACTAAGATAATTAATTTTAGAAAATATAAACATCAAAATAAATTGATTCTTGATCTCCACTATTATTTATGATCCACAGAACTCACCATAAAAATTTCAAAGTATTTTGAGTTCATTTGATAACTTAAGTTGATTTTTAAAGATAAACATCACTTTTGACACTTATATATTTTTTTAAGAAATCAAAATATAACTCAAAAATTCAGAAAAACTTATTTTGTTGAGTTCTCTGTGATCAGGGGTATTTTCTAAAAATAAAATGATATTTAAAATAAAAACTTGTTTTTTAGACTATTTTAAAATTTTAAATAATTAAAAATCCTTAAAAATCACAAAAATAATAGAGCTAATGAAATGTTCTAAATTACTTCCTAATCACTTAAGAATAATTACAATATTTTTCCTGATTTTCTAAATAAAGATATTGAATTACAAAGTTTAAAAAAAAAATTAAAGGCTAAAAATGATTTTTCACTAAAAATAATTCCAATAAATCAAATAAAATTCAGAAAAATATAAAATCTTCTCCTCTAAGTTATCTGACCTCAGGGAGACTTTTCAAAAATACAAAAATCCATTTGAAATATTTTATATATAATAAATACCCCATAAATTAAAATAATTCTTAAAATTCAAATAAAATTAAAAAAATCATGAAATTTAGTACAAAGGCTTCTCTAGTCTAGGTCTACCTCTAATAAAAATTTCAAGGAATTAGGATTTACCTTGGTCAAGTTAGGAATTTTCTTTGAAAAATCCTATATTTGCATGAAAATAATTATATAAAATAAATTTAAATTTAAAAAAAAACACATTTTCTCCTCTGATGTCTTAATTGACCCATGAATGAGGTAGGAAAAAAGTTTCAATGTCATTTGAATTGAATTTAACAAATTATGAAGTGTTAGAGCCTTAGGGACAAATGTGTAATTTTGGAAATTTAGCCTTAATTAGCATTTAGGCTTAATTCAAGGAGGGAAATAGGCAACCTCTGATCTTTATTTGGATGTTTGAAATAAAAGGGGTTAACTGGTAGAAACCAATCTCACTTTCTTAATTAAAAAGATAATTTAATAGATTTCTAAATTAGTAAAATTTGGAAGTTTATTAAAATAAAATGAACCCAGAACTTAAGGGTATGACTTTTGAAGTCAATAATTAATCAATTTAATACCCCTATTTGATTTTCAAATAAAATTCAAATAATGAATCATGATCACCTAAAACTTAACCTTTTTCAAAATTAACTAAGACATTCACCTAGGTCTTAAGGGCTTTGTAGTGACTTAGGCTAAATCAAGTTTCATTTAAATAAGGATTAGAAAAGTAAATATCATTGAGCATTAGAACATCTTTCAAACATTACAAGCCCAATAAAGGTCAAAATTTGGTTAAGTGTTCCAATAACACTGACTTGCCTCTTTATGGTTCTTCACCCACATAATTTTCAAAGATTAAATCACAAATGATAATTACCCTATTCTTAGGGATAATTAAGACATCAATATTCACTGAGCATTAGGGTGTTCTTAGGATGAATTATTAAGCAATATAATAAGTTTAAAAGAGCTCAGGATTTTCCAACAGGCGGTGACAGAGTAGCACGGACCTGCTTCTTTCTCTAGATCTGTTGGATACCTTGAAGATCTACTAAACTTAATATGTTTTGCTTAACAAAATCATCCTTAATTAAACTCCTAAGGACCCACCAAGATAAGATATAGGGTTAGGAAAACTACCAAAATTCTACTTCCCTGTCTCATATAAACTGTCTTAACATGCCTTTCGAGTTTCAGGTGATGGGACGAAAAAACTCGCCAGGTACGCTTTTACAGTTTCATCGTTGTCTTTCTTGTACTTTTATACTGTACCTTTATACCTGCAAACTTGCATGCTAAACAACGATGTCACCCTGCATGAAAATTAAAACTATCAGGATAGCCACAAAACCAAAACTAAAACTAAAACTAAAATCAACCAAGATAAAATTCACACCCACAACATTCAAAATATAAAACAACTCAAAATTTAATCACAAACACCACACAAAACTACAATTGTAACTAAATTAAGATGTCTCTATTGGATGATCGGGAGTCCCTCGGAGGAGGTAACCTACGGTTGCTAACGAGGCTTTCCACGGTCTAAATGAAATTATGGAATTCATTAAGTTGAGTTTAATAAGTTCATTTGGACTAAGTGAATCCAATAGAAAATAGTGGTGTCGGAATGAGGGAACCGTAGGATCCTAACTTATGTCGCTCTAATCAACTTTAATATGCCCCTATAAAATTTAAAGAACTTCAACTATAGGGCCACCTGATTTGACATCATAACTTGACACACTAGAAAACTCAAACTGGTCGCGGCAGGGAGCTTGAAGCTAGCATGGTGGGCAGCACGTCTATCTTCAACAGCAAAACTTGTATTCCTAAACTAATCTTCCTTCCTTAAATTTAAATAACAAAGCCATAGGACTTTGAGGTTGCTTTCTTATGCAATGTAAATCCTCACCTTATCTTTAGGCCTTTGTATAGCCCTCCTATACAATATAAGCCCTAACTCGTCATAGGATTCTGAGTTTATCATCCGTCACGGCCTAAATCCTCACATCTTCCAGGCTATTTGTGTGATCGTTTCACACTAATGTAAGCTCTAACTAATAAAATTGGCAGGATGAAACACTTAAATTTTTTTCTCCTCTAAATTTAAGCCAAACATTAGGATAGCTTGGGAAGTCACCGGGGTTCTCCTCTGGATCTATGACATCCCATAATTCTTCCTCCTTTGGTCTCTACAACAAAATGTTCCAAATTTGAACTAATCCCCTTTCACACCTCTACGTTCGATCTCATTGAAGAGTCCTACCCTTTAAAATTCCTTGAAGATAATATTTCCTGATTTTTATCAAGAGTCTTCTTAAGTGACTTTGGTCATTTAAGATGTAATTAACTATAGGGGCTCCCTTATAGGGAGCATGTTTGAACCCAGCTTAATATAAACCCTATTTAATCCTTTATATTAAATAGGGGAACTCCATGTCCGAACCCAGCTTAATATAAACCCTATTTAATTCTTTATATTAAATAGGGGAACTTGCGGCAATATACGCAGACCAAACAGACGTCATACTTTTCTTAGTTTATTTGATCGAGCCTCATCCTCAAGTCTTGTAGACCAAACGGATGTCATATATTCCTTAGTTTATTTGATCGAGCCTCATCCTCAAGTCTTTAGACCAAACGGACGTCATACTTTCCTTAGTTTATTTGATCGACCATCATCCTCAATTCTTGTGAACCAAACGGATGTCGTATATTCCTTAGTTTATTTGATCGAGCCTCATCCTCAAGTCTTATGTTTGTCCTTCAGGATAGATATAGGATTTGAGGTATAGTTCTCTTTCATTCAAACTATGCAAAATATGGGGTTAGTTTGATTTCATATTTTTCTAAAACTAAATATATATATGTAAATTAAAACGTCCTTTCGAAGTGGGCGACGAGATTTCGATTCCGGTGACCGACAGCTTCTTACGGGCAACTCCTCACAACCAAAAATAGCGCCGACAGATCCTTCCAGTCACTTGTGATCAATCAAACCATAAACCCCAATGACCCCAAAATGATGGAACCATGGGATCTTAACTGGTTTATCTAAAAAATAATAATTATAAATCACACATAAAAATCTAGCGGACTATAAATTCTTATGAAATCTATAATTTTCAACCCTTTAAAATCAGAAAAAGGCATTAAAACTTAGTTAAACACTAATGAAAAAAGATAACCAGGTGCAACATTAAGCTTGGTTCCCGGGTCTATGAAAGTCTCCTAGATGACGCGACCCAGGGTTGTTGACAAGTAGCTTTTTGTAGGAGTAGGATTAACCGCCTCTCTCCAATAACCCTGAGATGATGGAAAGTAATGGGAATCTTAACCAGGTTTTCATAAATAAAAAGAATAATGATTAATTTAATAATATTCAAAATTTTAAAAACACATTTATCTCCCGTACAGTGAATTGTGATAAAACACCCTAAGTTTGTCTTGTAGGGCTGATAGGATAAACCGCAGGCTTAGATTTACTTTACATGTTATTATGGTGTGTTAACTCTATTTTGTAGGACTGCTATAAATTAAAGAAGTTGTTGTAATAATCTAGGATCCATCTTTTGGCTCTTCTTTTCCTTTATAGAGTTAGGAAGTGGTGTGGTGAACTAACTACAAACATATGAACTATCCAAAAGAAGACGAAATACAAAGAAAAGGATGAACCTCAACTAAACCATCAACGATAGCGCAGATGATTTCAGTTGACAAGTCTGACATAAGTTCAGAATTAGCACTCCTATTGTCAATTCTTCAGTGTTTGCCTGATAGGTCTGCTAACATTCTAGGTCGATATTTATATTTCTGCCTTTTTACCAAGATTATCGATAGGCTTAAGGATTAAGTTTTCTACCCCAACCTAAACAACTTCAACTTAATTTTTCAAAACAAAACTCATGAACAAAACTAAACCACATGAATCACTGCATTCGCAATCATAAAGGGAACATGCATTTAAAACAAGCTCGATTGATGTTAAAAAAATTGAATAGAAACTATAATTCAAACTAGAGATATGAAGATAACCTGATCTGTAGACATATGCATAACATATATCTCCTATTCCTTGTGGTTAAAACCTCATTCATTGCACAAAAATAAGTGGTTTAACCCATGAGGACTACTACCTTATAGAGTGAGTTCTTCTTATGCCTACTGATTAGCCTTCTAATTAAATCTTCTACTCATTCATCATCAAGGATTTGCATAACCTACTATAGAGCCTGTTGTGACACTTAACACTAATTAACGCAGGAAAACACTTGAGTGTGTTGAGACCTAAAACATTTAAAGTTGAAGTCTTAAGAATATATTTCCATCAATATTAGGGCATTTTGCATACCACGCATGATTAGGTAGATTGATTCATAATCAAGCCGTAAGGCCTACTACTCATAATAAATAACAATCTACGCTATCTTGCATCATTGAGACTAGTCATGCATGTTTTTGAATGCAATTAGGTGCTTTAGATGGAAGCCCTTACTAGACAAGGTTGTAAGTCCATTGGATTTTTGTGTTTCCTTTCTTTTTAAGTTAGGGTTCCAAATTTTCACTTGTTTTGGTGATCTTTGTCCTAGGACTTTGAGTTATTTCTTCTAGTTAAGACATAAATCCTCATCTTTAGGCTTCTGCATGATTGTATGTCATGCAGTATAAGTATTAATATTCTAGCAAAACATCTTTAAATACATCAAATGCCAAACAATAGTATAGTCAGAGACATTACTAAGGCTTCCTTTGTATCTTTGAATGACTCCTACCTTTACTCTCTTCGATCTCCATCAATAACTGTTCAATTGAACTCTTCCAATATGGATATTCAATGTCTAATTGTGGAAACTAAATTATAAATTTTTTGAGGACAAAACTGAAACCTTAAATATGAGTTTTCTTAAGTAATTTTAGTTGTTTAACTTATAATAACTATTAGGCCTTGCATTTATAGGAATATGAAGACTCCATAACTAATCTAAAACCTATCTAGTCGTTAGATTAGGTAAGGGAAATAATCTATCAAGTTTAAATCCCAAACTAGTGTAGATATCTAACATTTATTGGTTTAAATAATTAAACCCATCATAAAATTGCATTTCAACTTTTTTGAGGTGGTTTATTACTTTTGATGATGCACTTGATTATTTGAAAAACCAAAATCTTTGAATCTACACAACATTCAAAAGCCCTATGTCGAAGCAAAAATAAAACCTGACAGGATTCTTTCTGGCAACTCCAATTGGGATGTCCTTTTTTGTCCATCTTTGGTTGTTATCCTCATACATCAATGATATTCTTATGTCCCATATAGATTGGATTACCCTTCTTTAGGTGATATATTTTTCTCATTTCATTCTTGGGCAAAGTATGACCAACATTTCTTTGAATCTAGAACTGTTTGTTTAAACACCCTTAAATGAACAAGTCCTAGGATCTTTAAATGTTAAAATTAATTAGCTTTACCCCCAATAAAGGAATCAAACTTTTGATAAAATTATTAAATTTCAAAAAAAAAAACTTTTGGCAAAATTAAAAACATTAAGATTGAAAATCAAACTCAATCTTTTCCCAGTTTGGGACTGGGTCCAAACTTTCTTACTAGCGTATCCATCCAATCCAAAAAAATTTAAAATAAAAATATTTTCGAAAAAAATTCCCAGTTTAGACAATGACTTTTAATCAAGGAATGAGGTTCTAAGGAAAGTCAAGCTAACATTCTGAATTTTTTTAAGTAATGAATTCCCTGAAGTTAGTCTTTTTCGTTCACTAGAGGATTAAACTTACTTACAGACAAGAGTGCTTGATATCAATGATTATCAATTAATTTTGGTTCAATTTTTGATAAAATTGAAGTGATATGTAGCAACGTGCCTGATATTGTGCTAAAAACAGTGGCAACAGAAGTCGTGGAACCATCAACTAAACTCAACTTGAAGTCCAACCTAGAATTTCCTTCACTAAAGAAGACTCTAGTTGAAATTATTTTTGTTGTCAAAAAGACCCTAAAGTCTTTCATTTTTCACCCTATGGTTGAGTATGTGAAAGTTGACCTTCAAGGAAAGTCTGTCATAGTAGAGAAAGAAGAAGATCATGCTCTATTACTGTCTATGCTTGAGATTGGGTCTAGCTTCAAGTTTGTGTGGCTAACTCGTACCTAGAGGAGGAACAAGAGCTGGGCCGCTCTAAAGAAAAAAAAGAATAAAATTGATAAGATGAAACCAATTGAACTTGAGGAAATGAGACTCCCTAAGACATCTGATCTAAACAGTTTATATGCAACAGCATAACAATGTATTTGCTTATATTTTTCACTTATATTTCCTTACTTTGCAACAGTACCAAAAACTTAATCCTTGAGAAAATAAGAATTTAACTTTTTAACTTAATTGGGATACTACGCAAGTAAATGTATCGTTATTAAGTAATATAGGAATTTCTGATTAAGCCCCAAATATCGAACCCACAGGGAGTGTTCACAATATACAGTTTTATATAACAAACTTTCTATTTCAAAAAGACAATTAACTAAACAATAGATGTTCCAAATTTGTTCTTTTTTCACTTCTTTTAGCATTTTTCACCTTTTTACTTGTACCTGAAAGAAAAACACATAAATGTCTTCCATTAAAGCGCAATATCTCAAAAATAGGTATAAAAATGTGTCTAAAACACTATATATTTTAGGTGTATCAAAATCCCCCAAACTTAAAATGTTACTTGTCCTCAAGACACTTCAATCTTTAAAAACTAAATAAGTATGATATGTATATGAGTTTCTTTAGGAGTTATTAAAATTTAGATTTAGAAATATAGTAGTCCAATTTAGAAAAAAAATATCCTCTAAATGAGACCAACTTAAAGTTTAGAAATTTTTAATGTTAGGAAAGATGAAAATATGAGTTGTAATGAGACCAACTTAAATTTTAGAATTTTTTAATATTAAAACATATAAAAATATGAGTTCCTCTCTTATTCAGAAATTTTATAGATTTTTCAAATATAGAATTTAATTGTTTTATTATCTCCACTTAAAAAAATTATTAAAAATAATTTTACTTACTATATTATATCCTTAAGCTTAAGAGTTTCTCAAGTCTTATACTTTAAAAAGATCAAATGTGGAACCAATTTTTGATTAGACACTAATCCTTAAGCTTCTGCTCCCTATTTTTTTCTTTCTCTGTTGCTTTTTCTTTTTCTTTTTTCTTTTTCTTTTTCTTTTTCTTTTTCTTTTTCTTTTTTCTTTTTCAGGCAAGGATTACTATATCTGGATATGTCCTTAATAGTTTTGAATTCCACTTCTCTTTTCCTAAAACAAAGTTTTGATATAAATCTTTTACTTATAAATATAATAATAGTTTTAAAAATTATTTTTAATAAAAGAAATTTAAGTANACATTTACATACATACATACCACCGAACTCATATATATTTACATATCTAACACTTAAACTTTGCTTTTTTACATTAACTCAAATCGTTAATATCAAATAATTAGTACCTCCATTTTTAATCTTGAAAATGTTAAATGTACCTTTTCATGCATAGGTAAAGTGTAGAAATTGATTTTAGGGTGTTATGTAAATACATTGGATTGAGTGGTTTTTATGTAAATCTTCCTTATTACATGCGTTTTGCGCGGCTGTCATGAGAGGCTTGTGCACTTTTATGGGAGTTTGAGATGCTTTTTAAACATTAAAATTAATGTTATATATATTTTTTTCTAAATATGTTTTAGGAAACTATAGAAATGCTTGTACAAGCCAAGCCAAGCCAAACTCGATCCATCTTTTGTTTGAGTTTTGAGTTTGATTAATTAATTGTGCTTGAGCTAGAGTTTAATTTTAAGGGTCAGTGTCATCAATTAAATTGACATGTTTTGAATTATACATTACTAAATTTCCAAACAAGTTATTGTAATGTACATCTTTATACTGTTACATTTTATTTTGAAAATTTACACAAATGCCACATGAAATTAACTATTTATGAAATTATAATTATTCAAAGAGGAAAAAAGAAAGTATTTTTGCTCTTGTCATGATTAATTTTCAATTAGTGAAGTTAATGGAATTAGTTGGATGTTGATTTTATAATTAGTAAAACTATGGCGTGCGCGGGAATTGTTTTCTTAATTATTATTTGTTGAAGAAAGATTCTCTTGGTTGCTTCAGAAATGTGATAACTGGCAATTAAAATAAAACTGTGAATGGTTGATTTCGGTTAAAATTCTCTCCTTTGTAGTGACATGCAAAAAAAGGTTCTGCTGTGGTGTGCACAGCCATCTTTCGCTCGACTATGGGGTGGTTGTTGCAAATATATCTTTTTGCAAGTCTTTCTTAGGAAAAATTATTTTTTCATGCGGTGTCCGATCTCCACCGTCCATCACGGCTTTGTTAGGATTCACTTTTAATTATATTTTTTTTAAAAAGTCCTACGAAAGCGGTGATGGACGGTGGAGATCGGACACCACATGCATCTCTGCATGCGTTGTCCGCACAGAATAATTTTTCCTTTCTTGGGCTTCATTTGCGATTATTTTTTATTTATTTTGTAATAAAAAAGTCAGTAGACACTAGTATTTATTTTGAAAAAAAAAAAAGTCAACTTGTATTCTATTTTTTTTAAGTTAAAAAAATATTATATAAATTATCATTAAAAAGGGGAAGCATGCAACAGGATGTGTACGCTATCAGGATGAACAATGTAGGCGATGACTAGTCTCGATTGTGTATGGCAAATATTCATATTACCTAAAAAAAAAATATTGATGGAAATATTTTTGAATTGGAGAGTTGGCAATTAATTAGTTGTGGCGATGGCCGAGATATATAATAATTAATTGGATTATATGCTGACGATTGTACATCTATATTCATCTAAGCGAATGATTGTTGACGAGCTCTATGTCACGTAGTTGAAGGTGATCCTATCCCACTTGTTTTGATATGAGGCATCAAAAGCATTTTGCAGGCAGGCCATTGGCTTCTTACCGTTATTGACCTTAACCTTCTTCTCAGATGGCTTGGGGCCTTTTGGTTATTTCTCCAGTGCTATCTTCATAATCTAGGATTATAAATGAATAGTGCATTTAATAATTTACTTGTTGCTTGACTTGATTAGTGTTTGTTCATGAATGTTTGATAAATTAATCAAATAGATTTAATAATTTTGTAAATCTTCAGTTGTTGAATGAACAAACTTGAATAGCATGATGTTGGATTCATTTATTAAAGCTCATGATCTCAATTAAGGGTCCATATGGCGCCGCGTTTTTCGCACAGCTTGACCCAAAAATGCAAATTCATGCGTCTGGTTCTCGCGTGCGGCAGCGGTTCTTAAAAAATTCATTAAAATGTGGTCGTGGGTTCGACCATGTGGCCCATGTTTCTCCTCTTTTAATCGCGGACATATTTACCCCGCGACTCATCTTCTAACGTTACCTTCATCTCTCTCGGCCCCACTCTCTCCTGCGATTCTTCTGACTAGGTATCTCTCTCCTGTGTATCGGTGGCTCTGGTGGCTAGACATTTTTATGGTTGGCTATTTTCGGGTGCGAGTGGTTATTTCGGTGACCCTTTCATTCTTCTCCCTCTCCTGCACATTTCTTTCGCTCGAATTTTGGTGGTTTTATGCACTATGTGCTCTGTGTGGTGGAGAAAGTCCTTCTTTTTGGTAGATCACTTTGGTTGGTGGTTATTTCGTTGAGCTGTGCATTCTCTCATGCCCTCTCCCTTTTCTTCTTTTCTTCTCTGTTCTTCACATCTTTTCTGTCTTCTCTATGTGGTTGTGCGCCTTATATTGGTTGGTTTCATCTTTTAGCTCGATTTTGGTGGTCTTTGTTTGCTCATTTTTTGTGATTTTCGGTTTGATATGTTATGTTATGTGGTTTTGATGATTCATGTTGCATCCAAATGGGTTTTGGTTTATGCCTTCGATGCAATGTTGGTTTGATTGGTGCTTTGGGAGATCTTTGGATTTTTGGTGCTTTACCTTGTTAGCAATGCTTCGAGCCCCCTGCATGTGGTATGTTCGATTTCTTTAGTGCTTATGCTGTGGGGAATTTGGATATCCTTATGAACATTGATATTTGAGTGGGAAATTTGAAATGTGGTTGGAATTTAGTGTTGGATTTGTTAATAACAATATTTTAGTTCCTTTGTATGTGTTGAGTATGGTCAAAATGAATTTTAAATTTCAGTCGGAATTTTAGCTGGATTTGTATGTTGCTATTTCCAATTTCACTAGAATTTATGTGAGATAACTCGTGTGTGTTGTAGAGGTTGTGATGTGTGGTTTGTGGATGTGTTGGTGTGTGGTTTGGAGTTTGTGGCATAGTATGTGGATGTGTTGGTGTGGTGGTGTTGGGTGGTTGTGTGGTTTGTATGTGGTGGTGTGTGGATATGTTGGTGCGGTTTGGAGGTTGTGGCGTGAATTGTGGATGTGTTGGTGTGTGGTGTGGCGTATGGATGTGTTGGTGTGATGGTGTTGGGTGGTTGTGTGGTGTGGAGGTGGTGGTGTGTGGATGTGTTGGTGTGGTGTGGACGTGGTGGTGTGTGGTGTGGACGTGGTGGTGTGTAGTGTGGAGGTGGTGATGTAGGGTGATTGTGTTATGAGGAGGTGGCAGTGTAGTTTGTGGATATGTTACTGTGTAGTTTGGAGCTTGTGGTGTGGTGTGTGGATGTGTTGGTGTGGTTGTGTGGTGTGGAGGTGGTGGTGTGTGGATGTGTTGGTGTGGTGTGGAGGTGGTGGTACAGAAGATTTTTGTGGAGGTGGTGGTGTGGTTTGTGGATGTGTTGATGTGGATGTTTTGGTGTGGTTGTGTGATCCCGACTGTTTATATGCAATAGTATAACAATGTATTTGATTATATTTTTCACTTATCTTTTCTTACTTTGCAACAATACCAAAAAATTGATCCTGAAAAAAATAAAAATTTAACTTTTTAACTTAATATATATTGGGATACTTTGCAAGTATACGTATCATTATCAAGTAATATAAAACTTTTTGATTAAGCCTCGAATATCGAACCCACAGAGGTTGTTCATAATATGCGATAATTAAAGTAACAAACTTTCTACTTTAAAAAGACAAATACTTAAACTATAGTTTTTATCACATGAATAAAATTTAAACTCTTTTTGGTATTTTAAATGTTTGATAATGAAACAAAAACTTATTAAAGATAACTTAAGTTTATGTAAAAGGAAAACATTGAATACGAAATATCTTTCTCCTTATCATGAATCAGTAATAAGTATAGAAATTATGTTGTGCAAGTATTCAAATTGTGTTATGCCAAATATGAGCAAAATTATTCTTTACCCTTACTAGAGATGTTATAAAGAACATTGGCTAATTTAAAATTTGAATAATTCTAAAGACCGGTTAGGCAGGAAAGATCCTAGCTCTCACTCTAGAGTTTCCTCGGTTCCCTCCACTTGGGGGCTAATATCTCGTATCAAAATCTAAAAACAATAAATCAAGTTGAGGGCTTTAGCCTATCACTCTAAAGTCATCTAACTCTACACCCTTCAAAGGTTATTTTCCTATTTATTTGCACTCAATCTTATGAATTACATTTTCATTCATACAATCTCATGTGATTCTTTCCAATTGTTGACTGAGACAATATCATCCCGGTTCTTACATGTTTTCACAATAAATTTTAACATCTCATCACAACTTCTTCTAACATTAATGATTAATACTCTCCACAACTTCCATCAAACACTTTAATTACTTGTCATTTTAAAGAGAATGATAAAGAAAACTACTTAGAATCCATGGAGAAAATAAAACCACACTTTAGTTTAAAAGTAGAAATCATTGTCAAACCAAAACGAAGTCACAATTAAAACCAAAAGTAGTTTAAAAAAAAAGATAAAAACTTATCTCAAATCCTCCACCAAACAGAATCTATGGAGAAAACAAAACCACACTTTAGTTTAAAAGAAGAAATCATTGTCAAACCAACACTTGGAGAAAACAAAACCACACTTTAGTTTAAAAGTAGAAATCATTGTCAAACCAACAAGAAGTAAAAACAAAACCACACTTTAGTTTAAAAGTAGAAATCATTGTCAAACCAACAAGAAGTCTCAAAACCAAAAGTAGTCTAAAACAAAAAGATAAAAACTTATCTCAAGTCCTCCACCAAACTCTTGAAGTTCCATTGAACCTCTTCTCTTTTACAATCAAAAACTCTTGAAGTTCCTTTGAAAATCACACTTTAGTTTAAAAGAAGAAATCATTGTCAAACCAAAACAAGTCCATGGAGAAAACAAAACCATACTTTAGTTTAAAAGTAGAAATCATTGTCAAACCAACAAGAAGTCTCGATTAAATCAACAATAAGTCTCAATTAAAACCAAAAGTAGTCTAAAATAAAAGATAAAAACTTATCTCAACAATAACAAGTCTCAATTAAAATCAAAAGTAGTCTAAAACAAAAGATAAAAACTTATCTCAAGTCCTAAGTCTCAATTAAAACCAAAAGTAGTCTAAAACAAAAAGATAAAAACTTATCTCAAGTCCTCTCCCATTTCAATTAAAACCAAAAGTAGTCTAAAACAAAAGATAAAAACTTATCTCAAGTCCTCCACCAATCTTGAATTTCCTTTGAATCTGTTTCAAACAAAAATAAAAACTTATTTCAAATCCTCCACCAAACTCTTGAAGTTTCTTTGAATCTCCTCTCTTACAACAATCTTAACTCTCAAATTAAAACTAAAACAAAAGGAAAAATAACTTTTTTGGTGCATGAAATTTTCTCCAAAAGTTTCTCCACGAACTTCTTCAAGAACTTTTCAGAACTCTTTAGGACCCTTCTAAAAGTCTCAACTTCCTTCTTTTATAATTTTCCAAGAGATATCTTGGTATCTCTTCAAAATATGTCCTGATTCGATGTATTTACCAAGGGATGCCTCCTTTCACAAGTCCTTCAATTAAATTTTTGTCCTTGGTGGTTATAACCACTCATTTTAGCCAATAGGTGTCTCAAATGTCCCTTCGAAATTCATCAAAATGAATTAACCAGTCAAGTAACTGTCACTGACGCTTAAGCGAGGGGCCTCTGGGGTTTAGGCGTGGCCTTCTCTGTTTCACCGGCGCTTAAGCGCCGGTTCTGGCGCTTAGGCGCCAAAATACTTTTGCATCATTTTTACATTTTTGCTCCAAATTTGACCATTTTTCACTCCTTTTAGCATTTTCACATTTTTACATATACCTGAAAGAAAAACACAAATATCTTCCATTAAAGTACAATATCTCAAAAATAAGTATAAAAATGTTTCTAAAAATACTATATATATTTTTGGTGTATCAAAATACCCTAAATTTAAAATATTACTTGTCCTCAAGTGACACTTCAATCTTTAAAAATCAAATAAGTATAATTATGTATAAGAGTTTGTTTAAGAGTTTCTAAAATTTTGTTCTAGAAATATAGTAGTCTAATTTAGAAAAAATTCTAGTGAATTAAACCAACTTAAAGTTTAGAAACCCTTAAAGTGAAGAAGTATGAAAAATATGAGTTTCTATCTAATTCAGAAATNTTTTTGTGTATCAAAATACCCCAAACTTAAAATGTTACTTATCCTCAAGTGACACTTCAATCTTTAAAAACCAAATAAGTATGATTATGTAAAAGAGTTTGTTTAAGAGTTTCTAAAATTTTGTTCTAGAAATATAGTAGTCTAATTTAAAAAAAATTCTAGTGAATTAGACCAACTTAAAGTTTAGAAACCCTTAAAGTGAAGAAGTATGAAAAATATGAGTTTCTATCTAATTCAGAAATACTTGTAGATTTTTCAAATATAGAACTTACGCATTTTATTTCTTTTACTTAAAAATTTTTATTAAGTATAATTTTACTTACTATATTATATCCTTAAGCTTGAGAGTTTCTCAAGCCTTATACTTTAAAAAGATCATATGTAGAATCAATTTTTTATTAGGCACTAATTCTCAAGCTTCTCCTCCCTTTTTCAACCTTTCTTTTATTTTATTTTTCTTTTTCTCTTTTTTTCTTTCTTTATTGCTATTTTTTTTTATTAGGCAATGATTACTATATCTAAATAGACCTTTAATAATTTTGAATTCCACTCTTTCTTTCCTAAAGCAAAGAGTTGATATTTTTCTTTTACTTAAAAATATAATAATAGCTTATGAAAATTATTTTTNTTATATTATATTATTAAGCTTGAGAGTTTCTCAAATCTTATATTTTAAAAAGACCAGATGTGGAATCAATTTTTGATTAGACACTAATCCTCAAGCTTCTCCTCCCTTTTTCAACTATTCTTTTCTTTTCTTTTTCTTTTTATTTTTCTTTCTTTATTATTATTTTTTTATTAGGCAAGGATTAATATATCTAGATAGACCTTTAATGATTTTGAATTTCACTCTTCCTTTCCTAAAGCAAAGAGTTGATATTTTTCTTTTATTTAAAATATAATAATAGCTTATGAAAATTATTTTTAATAAAAGAAATTTAAGTTTCAAATATAAAAGTCTAATATTTCTATATTTTTCAAAAAATACATAATCTCCTACTAAAGATAGTTACACAATATTTATCATTTCTACATTTAAAAACTTTTAGCTTTAAATTTGTTTACGTCACTTATAAAATTTTGACTAAATTTTCTTACTCATTTCTATAAATCAAAATTTTACTTCCCTAATATAACTTCATATACATGATCATTTTNGAACTTTTAGCTTTAAATTTGTTTACGTCACTTATAAAATTTTAACTAAATTTTCTTACTCATTTTCTATAAATCAAAATTTTACTTCCCTAATATAACTTCATATACATGATCATTTTTCTTTTCAAATCAAATTCAACAGTTGCAAATTTGAGAATAAATAAAATTCAAGTTTTGAAAATATTTTTCATTCACTCCCAAACTTATAAAGGAATTTTTATACCATAATTATACAAGTATAAAACTAAAAATAAGAGTAAAATTAATTTTTTATCAATTTTCTATCATTTTAATTTTAATTCAACATGTAGAGATTCATTAGACTTCTAAGAAGGGTAGCAATTTTCTGAAATTAAATTTTAAAATTAAAACTAGCAAGATATCCAACTTTTCAAAAGACATAGAAATAAGTTTAATCCTAACTAACTAAAACACATTACTCAACACACAACAATAATTACTACCCTAGAATTTAAAACAAAATACTAACAAAAACACAAACATCACAATAACAATTAAACCAAAAAAAAAGTATAACACATCACATAGTATAAACGAGTACACAAACTCAAATGTCTCAAGTTCACACTACTTAGTCTATCACATATTACAAATATAAAAATAACTAGTCCTACTCCTCATCATCTGAATCACCGTTGTTCCAGACATCTGTAGGCACATAATCATGGTATCTTGGATATGGAGGAAATTCCACTCCTTGGTTACCCCTAATGAGGCTTTTCAAATATGAGTGAAATTTCTCCTCATAATCACTATGCCGTCTAGCATACCCATCAATATGATCTACAAAATTTTATAAATTTTGTGCCTTATCAGTGATATAATTAATATTATCCATCATCCCCTGCAATAATTGATCCTGAGTTTCAGTAGACTCACCTCTAGAAATAGATGCTTGTGAAGTAGATGGTCTCAATATAGAAGCAGTAGAGGTAGATGCAGCAGACGTCGACATTCCCTAACTTCTCGAAAATCCTCCTCTCCAACCAAAAATAGAGTGCTCAGAATATGATTTCACATTTACACTTGTAATTGACTTTAGAGGCAGCAGCACTTCTTCCCAGCTATCGTATCTCACACCAGCCTGCTCACATAAAGAAAAGGTCAAGGAAGCAAATCCCAGACTTGCAGTAGTAGCGACAGTGGTAGAACTAATGATAGCCTGATAAATCAAAGTTCCAATATTGATAAGCTTGCCTTCCTAAATACAATAATTCAATGTTGCTCTCTCCCTCGTAACTTCACTAAGATGATTTGTCGGTAACAGACAAGCTGAAATAAAGTAGTGTCACGCCTTCGATGGTGCACATAACTTTGAAGTGGTAAAGTTGACTCTCCTATCATTAGTAATTTTTTGGAGTCCCCTTCCAACAGTCAAATATGAAATAATCTCATCCAGTTCCGTCTCAGTCGGACTATAGTTCACATAAAAACATAAAATATTAGGCGGTAAATGATAGAACATATTGATTACCTCCGGTGAAAAAGGTATCAATTTGCCTCCAACCAAGACTCAATCCTCTTTCGCCTCAGGAAAGTTTGCATAAAACTCCCGTACTACAGTTATCACAGCCACAACAGAAAAATAACAGAATTTTTTTCATTGTCGGCGAACAATCAAATCTTCCACAGATCCACCTGGATTTTTAAAACACCTCTCAGGAATCAATTTTCGTGACTATAGAGCATCACTATATCTGTCCTGAGCTTTTGAACTCACAAACTTGCTCGAATCAAAGTGGGTATTTCCCTTACTCCTCTTCATTCTCGAGACCATTCTATAAATTTCACAAAATTCCACAATAACTTCAAAAATCAAGTCTAATCTACTAAACTTAACTCCTATAAGCATAAACTACACTTTCTATGCAATTTCTATAGATTTTTCTTCACTTTTCACCATGAATAGTGATTTTCAGGTTTTTCCAAATGTACTCAAAACACTAGGTGAAAATCCAAAAAATTTACATAAAAGTGCTCTTACCTTAAGAAATCCAAATCTAGCAAATTTGGCTCAAATTCACCAAGAAATCTCCACGAAAATGTTTGCACTAACTTCAAAGTTGCGAACTCAAGAGGAAGAATACAACGACAGGAGTAAAAATGGTAATTTTTGGGGTTACTTTTCACCTTTAACCATTCGTAAACTGGTTTTTATGAACCGGTGCTTAAACGCGGATAAGTGGTGCTTAGGCGCCTGCCTCTCTAGTTACATCGCGCTTAAGTGTGAGAATGTGGCGCTTAAGTGCTAGTGCACTATTTTTTATATTTTTGAACTTAAGTAAAATGCACTATTAGCCTAAGTATACCACCCCTAAATGGTTTTACAACACTTAAATCACTATTTTACTCTCCTCTCTCTCAAAATTCTCCAACACAACTAATTCGATTCGAGGCTAAAATAACACAAATTTTCACACAAACAAACACATATATTCATTTACAAACTATTACAAGCAACATTTAACACATAATTTTCATTCTAAAGAGTCTCGGATGAGAAAATTTTCCTAAATACAAACGCTAAGCAAACATACTCAATTAAACATATAAAAGATATAAACAATAAAAACAAGATTTAACACTAACCCATAAAAACATCGACTCCTAACAAACAAAATCTAACACTAAACTTAATTCATTCTTCATTTGTTGGAATAAATTCCTGTCTTTCATTAGTCTCTCCTTGGGCATTCAAAATATAGAGTTGATAAAACTTAATTCATTCTTCATTTGTTGGACAGTAGGTGGGGTCAGTATGAAGGATCTCAAGGAGAGTCTCCATAGGGCTGCTTGACCTTAGGGTTGACCCTGGGTGTTGGTCTGAAGCTAGTTCACTCACTTGCACTCACTATCACCTATATCCACTTACAACCCTAAACCCCAGAATCGTTGACTTTGATCCCTTGATCTTTTGGGAGACTCATGTAGTTGGTTCTCTAGACCCACTAGCCCGAGGCTAGGGTTTAGCTAAGACCAGTGCATAGAAGACCCAAATGGGGATTTCATTGGTTCATAACTCATATAAGGTGGTTGGCACCCCAATTCTACCAAAATATCCAACTTGGCCTTTTGCCCCCAAATCCACTCAAACTACCTAAATGCCCTTGAAACCCCTAAATTTGACCAAAATTCCCAAATTCATCCAAAATACCCAAACTTATTCAAAAATCATTTCAAACCATTTCACCCAAATCCACCTAAAAGTTCCAAAAATTACCAAAATACCCTTAAATTTGCCAAAATTACAAAAATACCCTTCAAATTTAACCTAAGTCAAAAATCCCCAAATTTGCCCCAAATTGGTTATATCCCAAAATTTCACCAAATTGAATGCCCTAACCCCAAGATTGGCACCCAATTGATGTTGAGAACTCTTCATCAAATTTCTATAGAACATTTTCAACCATAAATATGGACTTAGTCAAACTTTAGCCCAACCTAAACCCAAATCTAACCCAACACCCCTAAATTGACCAAATGTCCAAAATCCTCCAAATTGAACCTCCAAATCAATTCAAAATCACTCCAAATCTTTTCTAAAAACTCTTATGACAATCATCTACATAATATTGATCAATCAATGGAGCTCAATGTCATGGATAGCCTAACTCAAACCCAACTTCTAGCCATTTTGACCCAAATTGAACCCATGCACCAAAATTTACTTAGCGATGCTCAAAACTAGGAAAGTTTTCTCCACTCCACCACAGTGCACCAAACTTCAATTAATTATGCACACACCATCTCCACAATGAAAAAGGTTGATTCCTCACAGAAGCCTCCTCTGAAATAGCCTCTAGCATAGCTCTTGACCAACACCTAAAATCAAGTTTGATTGAAATCATACCTAGATAATTCACCAGAACTTGAGACTTCATCCGGAGGTTAGTTGAGTCCAATTGAAGCTGCCACAACCATATGATTGAGGCCTCCCCTCTTAAACAAATGTATTGAATCTCAACCATAATCTGAGCTTATTTTGATTCATTATATCTATTTACTGTATTTCATATGGCATATACAGTATGGATAGGTTCTTCTAGAGTAGATTAAGGTTTAAAAACAAATCCCATGCAAATTGGTTGAGTCTAGATCAAGATCTTAAGGTTTAAGTGTGAACGACTGATGGGTTAGGTCACTCGGGGACGATGAACGGATGTCGTCCGATCGCGCGTGTATCCAATGGACAAAGGAGATTGAGCAGGAAAAACTCTTGGTGCGTAAACCATGGGCCGCGTGGCAGCCAAGGTGGATGGTGGCGTCGAATCGCGGAGAGCCGCGTGTGATTTCGAAGCTGCCGTAGGTTGAGATGGCGTCGCGTGGATAAGTAGAAAAATATGGTATTTTTTAATTATTTTAAATGCCTAAACTTAAAAAAAAGCATATCTTTCTTTAGAGAAATCATAAAAATAAAAGAAAAATATTGTCTTGCTCAATGAACAAAGGAGAATAATGTGGACTAAAAGTAAAAATTATTTTCTTATTTCCTGATTTTTATTGAATTAAATACCCTCTATGGTATTTCAATTCTCCATGACTAAATATGGCTCACCATGGCCTGAAATTTTAAGGGTTCATTCCTCATGATAGAGACTATGTCCTCATTTCTCCAAGGTCAGGGGACATCTCTTTGCTTCTAGCCCTAATTTTCATGCTAAGGTGACTATTTTGGCTATTTTAATTATATAAATCAAAACATCATTTGAAAAATTATGGGAAAAATTTTAGTAGTTTCCTATGGTCGGAAAAGTCTAGGAAAAATATCATGATATCTTGAATTATCTTGTAAATTTCTATATTTCATTATATATAAATATCTTGCGTTAATATTTGCAAATTATATACTTACCAAAAACTGAAAAAATTAATTTCACATTTTTCATAAAAATCATGTTTATCCTCTGTAAAAAATTAAAAATTAATTGACTAAGTTTAAGTTTTAAAGTTAATTTTCTAAGAAACCTTGTATTTTAGTATAAAAATAATTATATTAAATTAAATACACTTTGGAAAATTATGAAAAGTGATTTTCTAAGTTCCTTGCGATCAGAGGCACTTAGAAAAAATAAAAATAATTTTTTTTAGAAAATAGTTAATTTTTTAGTCTTATTTTGAATTTTAAAATGATTAAAAATAATTAAATATCTCAAAAATATCAAAACATTTCAAAATAAGCCTAATTATCATCTGATCACTTGGGACTCATTAAAATATTTTTCCTAATTCTCGTAAGTTAAAAATAAATTTTAAAAGGCTTAAAAGTGGATTTTCCTTATTCTCCCATTAAAATAATAATAATAATTTAATTTAAAAAATCATGAAATTTTATCTGCAAATTTGTCTGACCTAAGGAAACCTCTAATAATTTTCTCATAAATAAAAACTTTATTTCGGAAAGTCAAATAAATCAATTTATAAAGAATCCTATTTTCTAAGCTTAAACAAATATTTAAATTAAATTAAATTTTGAGAAGTCCACATATTCTCCTCTGATATTGTAATTACCTCATGGATATGACACTCTAAAACCTCAAAGCCATTTGAGTTGTGTTTAGTGAGTTATGAGGTGAAGTGCCCCTAGGGTGAAATAGTCATTTTAGACTTTGGTGCCTTAGTCAAAATTTAAATTTAAACAAGGGAAAATGGGTAATTTTGATCTTATTAAACATGTTTGGATGATTGAAATATAATGGTGTTAAAAGGTAGAAACTCACTCACCACCCTTGCACAACATCAACAAAACCATAATCCTCCTAATCTTCATGACTTGGAAATTAATTAAGATCAGATGATTCTTAAGTGATGGGATTTAGTTGGAAAAATGATAATGTACTTTGCTTAGGCCCAAAGTTGAGAATGATTTAACTAATTGATAAGAATACATATCACTTGAATAAAAAATCTTGATAATCACCATTTCACCTATCATGATTGTTAAAGGCTTAGTAGTGACCTAGGCTCGACGTCTAAACTCAATTGATTGGATTTAGAAGATAACATGATTGGTGATTAACATATTTAAACACTACAAGCATGATCTTAATTGTGGGCATCACAACCTTTAAATGACCTAAACTTGCCTTAGGGGCACCCACTCACATAACCTTTAAATGAAATATCAATTGATTAAATGGATATCCTATCCTAATGATAACTAAATTGTCAAGTTTCACTGAGCAACGGAGTAGTCACACTTCAACCTCAGATGATTAATGGAATAATATGATAAGTCCAAAATACACTCGGAATATTTCAAGAGATCTTCAAAATGGTCCAGGTTCATGCCTCTAGCATTTTGAAATCTGTTGGACATTCTGAAGAGCAAATTGGACCTATCATATTTTGTTCTAAAATCATCTACTAGGATCTTTTGAGATTCAATAAAATCATAACTTGGGGTTTGGTAGCTAAACCTTCATCTACTCTTACAACTTAAATTCCATGCAAAATTATATGCATATATTGCAAATACTGACCTTTCAGGTGATGGAACGAGAATAATCGACATGTACACTTTTAAATTAATGCATTTACCTTTTTGTACTTCTTCTCTTGAGCTTGCATGTTAAATAACGATGTTACCCTGCATGAAAACCAAAATTGTTAGGATAGCCGTGAAAACAAAACCCAAAACTAAAATTAATCAAGATAAAATTCACCGCCACAACATTCAAAATATATGACAACTCAAAATTTAATCACAAACATCATAAAAAAATTGCAACTAAATTAAGACGTCTCTATCGGATGATCAGGAATCCCTCAAAGGAGGTAACCTACGGTTGCTAACGAGATTTCCCACGGTTTAAATGAAAGTATGGAACTCATTAAGTTGAGTTTAGTAAATTCATTTGCACTAAGTGAATTTGAAAGAAAATAGTGGTGTCGGAGTAAGGGAACCGTAGGATCCAAATCGGTGTCGCTCTAATCAACTTTAACATTCCCCATAATAGTTGAATGACCATAACCATAGGAACATTTGATTTGACATTATAACCTGACACATTATAAAACTTAAACTCGTCACGATGAAGAGCTTGGAGCTAGCATTGTGGGCAACACAGCTATCTTTATCAGCAAGAGGATCTACAACAACATATCTTTCCTTAGAATTAAACAACAAGCCATAGGATCTCGAGGGTGTTTGCTTATGCAACATAAATCCTCAACCTTTTCTTTAGGCCTTTGTATAGCTCTGTTGTACAATTTAAGTCCTAACTCGTCTTAGGATTTTGAAGTTGTCGTTCGTCACGACCTAAATCCTCACTTCTTCTAGGATATTTGTGTGATTGTTCCACAGGAATATAAGCCCTAACTAATAAAATTGACAGGATGAAACATTCAGATATTTCTCTCTAAACTGAAGCCAAACCATAAGATAACTTGGGAAGTCACCAAGGATCTCCTCTAGATCGATGACATCCTCTAGTTCTTCCTCCCTTGGATTCCAAAAATAAAATGTTCCAAATTTGAGCCATTCCCCTTTCACACCTCTTTCTCCGATCTCGTTGAAAATTCCTATCCTTTTGAACTCCTTGAAGATATTTCTTGATTTTTATTGAGAGTTTTCTTAGGTGACTTCGGTTATCTAAGATGTAATTAACAATAGGGGCTTGCCCTTATAGGAATATTTTTCGAACTCAGCTTAATATAAACTCTATTTAATTCTTCATACTAAATAGGGAAACTTGTTGGCAAATAAAATGGTTTCACAGACTAAACAAATGTCATATGTTTCTTAGTTTATTTGATCGAGCATCACCCTCAAGTCTTGTGTTTATCTTTCGGGATAGATACNATCATCATCATTAGTGTCACCGCTATCCTAAAATGTCGCAGGCTCATAATCAGGATATTTTTTATATGAAGGGAATTCTACTCCTTGGTTACCCCCAATCAGGCTCTCCAAAGACGAGTGAAATTTCTCCTCATAATCACTATATCTTCTAACATATCCATCAATATGATCTATAAAATGCTCTAGATTTTGGAACTTATCTGCGGTAAAATTAATATTATCCATCATTCTTATCAATAATTGATCCTGAGTTTCAGTAGACTCTCCTCTAGAAGTAGATGCTCTCGAGGTAGATGGTCTCGATGTAGAAGCAACAGAGGTGGATGTCCCCAGGTGGAGGGAGAAGAGGGAACTTTAGAGTGAGAGCTAGTATCTTTCATGCCTAGTCGGTCTTCAAGACTATTCAAATTATAGAATAGTCAATATTCTTTATAGCATCTCTAGTAAGAGTAAAGACTATTATTGCTACTATTTGGGACAACGCATTTAGAATACTTCCACAACAGAATTTCTCTACTTATTACTCATTCATGAAAAGGAAAAAAATATTTTATTTATATCACCTTCATCTTGCAAGTACTTAGTTAATTTAATTAATTGCTAACTTTATTTTCATTAACTAAAAATTATAAAAGGAATTGAATTTGCATTCTTATTTTAGCATCTTAAGTTTAATTAAGAATATTTTGTTAAGTAGATTTTTGTCATCTAAAATTTCTAAATTCCTAAAAAACATATAGCAATTTTTCCTGTGGGATCGATAATCGGGGCTTAAACAAAAAGTTCTATATTACTTGATAATGATACGTATACTTGCGTAGTATCCCATATTTAAATATTATAATTATATTCTTATTTGTTTCATAATGGAAAACTTACCTAGTTTTTGCTTTGGATCAAGTTTTTGGCTTTGTTGTAAATAATGAATAATTATTAAGGAAATTAAGCTATAATCGCATACATCACATTTTACTTCTATATAGAAAGTCGGGATCAAGTTTTTGGCGCCGCTGACAGGGAAAATATGAAAAATACAGAAAATACGGAAAATAAAAAAAAATTCAAAAGAAGTTTTTAGGAAGCAAAATTTATATTTTTACAAAGTCTTATTTAAACTCTTAAGATTTATGTTAGGAATATTGTAGTGTCGTTTTCATATAAAGTTCTTGTTTGTGTGTTTTTATTTTTATTTTTATTTATTTTATTTTATGTGTTTTATAGTAATGTGTGTGTAGTTCAGGTTCCACGGGACTTGTGTCTTACGACTCTGAATTAGAAAGAACTATTAGAAAAATTTAAAAATTAAAAATTACTGAAAGATTTCAAGAAATGACAAATCAAAATAATCAAAATATTGAAGAGTTTAAACATTTAAGAGATTATGCAAATCCTACGGTAGATAAACTTCATTATAGTATTTAAAAACCCGCTGTAGTGGCTAATTCATTTGAGCTTAAACCTGTTATTATCCAAATGATATCAAATAGTCGGTTTGGGGGAGCACCAATTGAAAATCCAAATTTACATCTTGGCAATTTTCTAGAATTATGTGCTACATTTAAATATTATGATGTATCAGATGATTCTATAAGACTTAGATTTTTTCTTTTATCATTGAGGGATAAGGCTCAGATATGGTTACATTCGTTATCACCTTAATCTATTAGAACTTGGAGTGATTTAGCGCAGAAATTCCTTGCTAAATATTTTTCACCATAAAAAATTGCGAAGGTTAGAAATGATATTACATCCTTTTGTCAGTTTGAAGGGGAATCTATTTATGAAGCATGGGAACGATTTAAAGAACTCCTAAGAAAGTGTCAACACCATGTTATACCAGATTAATTAATAATTCAAACTTTAATAATGAATTAGCTGAATCTCTTAGATCTATTATCGATGCCACTGCTGGTGGTTCATTGATGTCAAAACCATTTCTTGATGTTTATGCTTTAATTGAATAAATGACTACAAATAATTTTTAATGGTCTTCTGAAATGGTAAATCTTAAGAAAATAGCGAATATTCACAAAACTGATGTTTTTGTCATGCTAACAAATCAAGTTACAACAATTTCAAGAAAGTTAGACCAATTTAGAATGAATTTTTCTCAACCAATTTCCATGATTGAAGAGAATTTGCTTGACCAAATGATAGATTCTCAAGCATCATTAGAGACTTTGAATGTCATAAACAATAAGCAGAATAACCCATATTCAAACTATTATAATGCAGGTAGGATGAACCATCCAAACTTTAACTGAAACAATAGTTCGAGTAGAAATAATCAGCAATGGGGGAATAATCAAGTAAACACATTGGGAAACTGGAACAACCAAGGGAATAGTAATTATAGACCAACTTATCCTCCATGATTTAACAGTAATCCATAATTTAAGGATAAGAAGTTGTCTATAGAAGAATTGATGTTGCAAATGGGAAATCAGTTACAAAGTCAAGGAGCTACAATTAGAAATATTGAGAATCAATTAGGACAAATAAAAAATTCTTAAAGTAATAGATCTCAAGAAATACTTCCTAGTAATACGGAAAAAAATCCAAAAGACAAGAATAAGAGCAAGTAAAAGCCCTTCAACTCAGAAGTGGAAGAGAATTGGAAGGTAGAGTTCAAAAAAAGATTGAAGTAGAAAGAGGAGATTGAAGAACCAAAAGAGCAAGCTTCGAAAGGTTTAGAGAGACTCTTTTCTCCAGTTAAAGTTGATTTGAAAAAACTCTCACCTCCATATTCTCAGATGCTCCGACAACAAAAGTTGGATAAACAATTTTCAAAATTTCTGAAAAAATTTAAAAAGCTTACAATTAATATTCCATTTGCTTGAGCATTGAAACAAATGTCAAGCTATGTGAAGTTTTTGAAGGATTTTCTTAACAGGAAAATGAAGTTTGAAGATAACTAAACATTTGTACTTAGTGAGGAGGACAGTGCTATATTTCAAAAAAGTTTCCTAAAAAGCTTAAAGATCCTGGTAGCTTTACAATTTCATGTGCAATAGGAGACAAATTTTATGGAAAAGCTTTATGTGATTTAGGAGCAAACATCAACCTTATGTCATTATCAATATTTAAAAGATTGGGATTAGGAGAAATAACCCCTCCTACTGTAACTCTGTAGTTAACAGATCAATCAATAACTTATCCTAAATGAGGTATAGAAGATGTCGTAGTGAAAGTAGATCAATTTTTCTTTTCTGTTGATTTCATTGTTCTAGATATGGAGGAAGATAAGGAGATACCTATCATTTTGGGGAGACCTTTCCTATCCACAGGAAGAACAACGATAGATGTACAAAAAGGAGAATTAACTATGCACGTCAATGATCAAACAATTACATTTAATATTTTCAAATCAATGAAATACTCTACAAAAGGTAAAGATGATGAATGTTATAGAATGGATGTTATCAGATACTTAAGTGAATGTCATTTCAAAACAACTTATGAAGAGAAATCTGAGATGAAAGAGTTGGAACACAAGGAAGAAGAGGAATTGGATCAATATGAATATTTATATAAGGAAGATTCAAATTATGTTCACGAAAGTTTTGAAGTTTTGGACACAACAGAAAAAGATACATATTTTTGTCCATCAAATGAAAAACCTCCTGAGCTTGAGTTTAAGTTGCTTCCTGAACATTTGAAGTATGTATTTCTAGATGATTCTTCTGCATTACCTATTACAATTTCCTCAAAATTAACTACAGAAGAAGAAGAGAGTTTGATGAAAATTTTAAAAAGTTATAAGAAAGCCTTTGGATGGACAATTGTTGATATAAAAGGAATCAGTCCTTCAATTTGTATGCATAAAATTCATATGGAAAAGAACTGCAAACCCAGTGCTGATCCTCAAAGGAGATTGAATCATTTTATGAAAGAAGTTGTTAAGAAAAAAATTCTAAAGTGGTTAGATGTTGAAATTATCTACCTCATTTCCTAAGAAAGGTGATGACTTTGAATAAACATAATGAGTTCATACCAACAAGACAAGCTACAAGATGATGAATATGCATTGATTATAGAAAATTAATTCTTGTCACTAGGAAAGATCATTTTCTATTACCCTTTCTAGATCAGATGATGGATAGACTAGTTGGGCAGAAATACTTTTATTTTTTGGATGGACATACTGGTTATCACCAAATACAAAAGCTCCTGAGGATCTAGAGAAGACAACTTTTACCGGTCTTTATGGTACATTTTCTTTTAGAAGAATGCTCATTGGTTTATGTAATGCACCTGCTACATTTAAAATGTGCATGATGGCTATTTTTTGTGATTTAATTGAAAAAGGGATTGAAGTTTTTATAAATAATTTTTCAGTGTTTGGAACTTCATTTGACTCATGTTTAGAACATTTATTAAAAGTTCTTAAGCATTGTGAAGAAACAAATTTAGTCCTTAATTGGGAAGAATGTCAATTTATGGTAGCAAAAGAAATAGTTTTGGGACATCAAATTTCAAAAAATGATATGGAAGTAGACCCTGCAAAAATTCAAGTGATCGCTAATTTACCTCGCCCAACAAGTGTGAAGGAAATTAGGAGTTTTTTAGGTTATGCTAGATTCTACGGGCGATATAGTAAAGACTTTTCAAAAATTACTGCCTCTATGTCATTTACTTGAAAAAGATGTAATTTTTAATTTTGATAAAGAGTGCCTAAAAGCTTTTGAATTATTAAAAGAAAAATGAGTCACTGCACCAATTATGGTTTCACCAGATTGGGAAAAACCTTTTGAATTAATGTGTGATGCTAGTGATTATGCTATTCGAGTTATTTTAGGACAAAAATCTCATAAGATTTTCAAGGTTATTTACTATGATAGTAGAATTCTTAATGAAGCTCAAATTAATTATACCACAACTGAGAAAGAGTTATTAGCAGTAGTGTATGCTTTTAATAAATTTAGATCATACTTAATTGGAACTAAATGTATAGTGTATACGAATCATTCTGCTATTAAGTATTTAATGAGAAAGAAAGATGCAAAACCAAGATTGATAAGATGGGTTCTTTTTTTACAAGAATTTAACTTTAAAATAGTAGATAGGAAGGGAGCTGAGAATCAAATTGCTGACCATCTGTGCAAGTTTGAATTGGAAAACCACTCAATTCTGAAAAAGAAATTAATGAACATTTTCCAGATGAAGAATTTTTTAATGTTAAAGAGTGGCTTGTTCCATCATATGCCAACATTGTGAACTACATTGTGAACTACATTGTTAGTGATATTATACCATATGAAATGACTATTGACTTAATTTTTGATTGAGGTCTAGTTTTTCCCCTCTTTATTAGTCTAGGGTCTAGCCATAGAATTTTCCTGTTGACTATTCCTAGAGGACTAGAAGGAACCCTCACCATTAGAAATTCTAAACTCTTCTTTGCTCAACTTGAAGTTCCACATATTGGTCTTAACCTCTAGCACTTAGTAGGTGGGGTCAGTATGAGGGAACTCAAGGGGAGTCTCCCATAGGATGGTCAGACCTTAGGAGTAACCCTGGGTGGTCTGGTTTTGGTTGAGATGGCTTGCACACAGTAGACTTTCTTACATACCTCAAACCCTAAGACCCCTTGATTTGGTCTCATGATTCGTTTTGGAAAACTCATATGAATGAACCTATACCCCTAGTCTTCACATGGCTCATATTGGTTTGGCATGGCTTCATAGCTACCCATTCTAGCCCAAAATCACCAAAAAACTAAAATACCCCTACAACCCTAATTTTTTCCAAAAATCCCAAAATACCCAAATTTTTCCAAAAACCATGTCAAACCACTAACCACTACCTAAATTGGCCAAAACTCACCAAATCACCAAATTCTCAAAATACCTCCCAAAATTGCCAAAGATTACCAAAATGACCCTCATGACCCAAAAATTTCAAAATTTCCAAACATTCCCAAAAATTTCAAAATCTTTCCAAATATTCCCAATTTCAGTTTTTAACCATCACATTGACCCAATTTGACCAAAAGCCCCAAATTTGTCCTTAAGAGCTCAGTTTCCCCAAATTAGCCTCAATCNCCTTCCATTTATAAGCCTAAATCCTTCAAATAACCTCTATACACGACCTAAAATTGCCATGACACGTTTAAGTTAACCACATGGTGGTTAATACTTCTAGAAATTGAATTTCTCACATGATTTTTAACATCCGCGCTTAAGCACTGAATATTGGCACTTAAGCACTAGTGATCAATTTTGCACCAGTCAACTTAATGTCCAAATACTCATTCTAGCATGTCTAGATCACTAAATAAAATCTTAAAATCAATACTAACACATAATAGTCTCAAAAAAACTACCCCAAATTTTCTTAATCACACACAAACAACATTGAAAACAAAAGCACACTGATAACTATGGATTACCTCACACAAAGTGTTTGGTTTTACGTCATCAGTCTGACATAACCAGTGCTTATTCTGGTTGACCCAAAATCACTCGATCATTAAATTTATGTTGATCCCATACAAAATAAGGTTTCAATCTATGACCATTCACTTTCAATACTTTCTCAGTTTTAGGATCCTTGATATTCACAGCTTCATAAGGACAAACTTTCATCACAACAAATGGGCCCATCCACCTGGACTTAATTTAGCTTGAAATAATCTTAACATTGCATTATATAGCAAAATTTGTTGTCCTAGCTAAAATTTTTAGTAAGAATCCTTCGATCATGCCACATCTTCATCTTTTATTGGTGAATCTTAGCACTCTCATAAGACTCATTCCTTATCTCTTCAAGCTCATTTAATTGTAATAATCTTTTCTTACCAACATCTTTAAAATTATAATTCAACTCTTTAATCATCCAATATGTTTTATGTTCAAGTTTAACTGACAAATGACAAGCTTTTCCAATTATTAGCTTATATGGGGACATTCCTATAGGAGTTCTGTACGTAGTCCTATAAGCCCACAAAGCATAGTCAAGTTTGACTGTGCAATCCATTTTTGTTGGATTCACAGGTTTTTCCATAATCCTTTTAATTTCCCGATTAGATAATTTAGTCAAATCACTTGTCTGAGGATGATAAGCAGTAGCAATTCTATGGTTTATATAATATTTTATTAAGAATTTATCCATTACGCATTTTTGAAATGACTTCCCCCATCAGTTATGATAACTCTCGACATCTCAAATCTATAAAATATGTTTATTTTCAAAAATTTTGCAACACTTTGAGCATCACATCAAGGTAAAACAGTAGCCTCTATCCATTTGGATGCATAGTCCACTGCTAACAGTATATATAAATTTCTGAAAGATAGTATTAATGGTCCCATGAAATTTAATCCCCAAACATCAAATATTTCAACTTCTAGCATATAATTGAGGGGCATCTTATTTTTCCTAGAAATATTACCTACTCATTGACATTTATTACAAGTTTTGATGTAAGCATTAACATATTTAAAGATTGTAGGCCAATAAAATCTAGATTGTAAAGTTTTGTATGATGTTTTATCAACACCAAAATGTCCCCCAAAATCAAAATTATGACATTTTTGGATAATTTCATAAGTTTCTTCTACATCAAAATGTCCCCCAAAATCAGAATTATGACATTTTTGGATAATCTCATAAGTTTCTTCTAATTATGTTGTTTTATCAACACCAAATGTCCCCCAAAATCAGAATTATGACATTTTTGGATAATTTCATAAGTTTCTTCTAATGTACACATCTTTGAATAATCAGATCATTTAGTGTTTATATAAAAATGGGTCATCCCAAAAATAAGTCTTAACTTCATATATAAATTTCCTCTTCAGTTGGTATGTCATTCCATAGGGTATAATATCACTTACAAGAAAGTTCACAATGTTGACATACCACGGAACATGCCACTCATTAATATTGAACAGTTTTTCATCTGGAAAATGTTCATTAATTTCTTTTTTAAAACAGAGTGATTTTTCTAACTCAAGTCAGGACAAATGATCAGCAATTTGATTTTCAGTCTCTTTCTAATCTACTATTTCAAAGTCCAATTCTTACAAAAGAAGAATCCATCTTATAAGTCTTGATTTAGCATCCTTCTTTTTCATTAAGTGCTTAATAGTAGAATGATTTGAATGCACTACGCAATGAGTTTCAATTAAATATGATCTAAATTTATCAAAGGCATATACTATTGCTAATAACTCTTTTTTAGTTGTTATATAATTAATTTGGGTTTCATTAAGAGTTTTACTAGCATAGTAAGCTACTTTGAAAATTTTATCATATCTTTGTCCTAAAACAACTCCAATAGCATAATCACTAGCATCATACATCGTTCAAAAAAATTTTTCCATTATGGTGAAACTATAATTGGAGCAGTAATTAATTTTGTTTTAATAACTCAATAAGCTTTTAGGCATTCTTCATCAAAATTGAAAATTGAATCTTTCTCCAGTAAATGGCATAAAGGCTTAGCAATTTTTGAAAAGACTTTAATATATCGTCTGTAGAGTCCAATATGTCCTAAGAAACTCCTAATTTCCCTTAAATTTGTTAGATAAGGTAAATTAGTGGTCACTTGAATTTTAGCATGATCTACTTCCATACAATTTTTTTATATTTGATGTCCTAATACAATTTCTCCTGCTACCATAAAATAACATTTTTCCCAATTAAGGACTAAATTTGTTTCTTCACAGCACTTAAGAACTTTTGATAAATGTTCTAAACATGAGTCAAATGAAGTTCCAAATACTGAAAAATCATCCATAAACACTTCAATCTCTTTTTCAATTAAATCACAAAAAATTGCATCATTCATCTTTCAAATGTAGCAAATGCGTTACATAATCCAAACGGCATTCTTCTAAACGTAAATGTACCATAAGGACTGGTAAAAGTTTGTTTTTCTTGATCCTCAGGAGTTATTTGAATTTGGTGATAACCAGTATATCCATCCAGAAAACAAAAGTATTTATGCCAAACTAGTCTAACCAGCATTTGATCTTGAAAGGGTAATGAAAAATGATCTTTCATTGTGGTGAGATTTAATTTTTTATAATCAATGCATATTCTCCACCCTGTGACTTGTCTAGTAGGTATTAATTCATTATGTTCATTCACAGCCACAGTTACTCCTCCTTTCTTTGGAACATAGTGAATTGGACTAACCCATGTACTATCTGAAATAAAGTAGATAATTCAAGAATTTAACCATTTTAACATTTCTTTCTTAAAAACTTCTTTCATAATAAAATTCAATCTCCTTTGAGGATCAACCCTGAGTTTGCAGTTCTCTTCCATATGAATTCTATGCATACAAATTAAAGGACTGATTCTTTTAATATCAGCTATTGTCCATTCAAAGGCTTTCTTAAAATTTTTCAAAATTTTCATCAATCTTTCTTCTTCTTCCAACGTTAACTTTAAGGAAATTATAACTAGTAAAGTAGAGGAATCACCTAAAAAGGCATATTTTAAATGATCATGAAGTAACTTCAACTCAAGTTTAGGAGATTTTTCTTTTGATGGATAAAATGATTTATCTTTTTCTATCGTGTTCATAATTTCAAGACTTTCTCGAACATAGTTTGAATCTTCCTTATAAAGATCTTCATATTGATCTAATTCCTCTTCTTGCTCGTGTTCCAAATCTTTTCCCTTAAATTTTTCTACATAACTAGTTTTGAAATGGCATTCACTCAGGTATCTTATAACATCCATTCTATAGCATTCATCATCTTTACCTTTTGCAGGGTATTTCAATGTCTTGAAATGTTAAAAGTAACAATTTGATCATTGACGCACATAGTTAATTCCCCTTTTTGCACATCTATCATTGCTCTTCCTATGGCTAGGAAAGGTCTCCCCAAAATGATAGGTATCTCCTTATCTTCCTCCATATCTGACACAATGAAATCAACAGGAAAGATAAATTGATCCACTTTCACTAGGACATCTTCTATAACCCCTTTAGGATACACTATCAAACGATCTGCTAACTACAGAGTTAAAGTAGGAGGGGTTATTTCTCCTAATCTCAATCTTTTAAATATTGATAATGACATAAGGTTAATGTTTGCACCTAAATCACATAAGGCTTTCCCATAAAATTTCCCATAAAATTTGTCTTCAAGAATTGTAAAGCTATCAGGATCTTTAAGCTTTTCAGGAAGCTTTTTCTGAATTATAGCACTACACTCTTCACTAAGTGCAACAGTCTCATTTTCTTCAAACTTCTTTTTCCTGTTGAGAATATCCTTCATAAACTTTGCATAGCTTGGCATTTGTTCTAAGGCTTCAGCAAAAAGAATATTAAATGTAAGCTTCTTAAAAATTTCCATAAATTTTAAAAGTTGCTTATCGAACTTCTTTTGATTAAGTCTTTGAGGAAATGAAGGTGGTGGTTTTTCCAAATCAATTTTCAGTGGAGAAATAGGTCTTTCAGAATCTGTTGGAGCGCCTTCTTTTTATTCTTCATTTTTTCTCTCTCTACTTCAGTTTCTTTTTTAACCCTACCTTCCGATTCTCTTCCGCTTCTAAGTTGAATGGCTTTTACTTGCTCTTTATTCTAGTCTTTTGGATTTGTTTTAGTATTACTAGGAAGTGTTCCTTGGGATCAATTACTTAATGAATTTGTGATTTGTCCAAGTTGATTCTCAATATTTCTAATTGTAGCTCCTTATTTGTAACTGATTTCCCATTTGTAACACCACTTATTCTATAGACAACTTCTTCTCCATAAATTTTATTAGTAAGTGAATGTTTTATAATGTTCAGAATAGAGATGCAGATCATCAGACCAAGAGAGTTTAAGGCTCCGATAAAGATACCTCTTCCGCATGGATCTTTCCTCATCCTACACGGCAAAGGAGCTAATGTGATGAAGCACTGCATTCCTATGGTGCTCTGGCAAAGGATTTCAATCACACTAAGAATGATTCACCATGGAAAGTAACCATTCAACTTCAGGTCAGAGCCTAGTCTTTAAAGGTTGCAGCCTCTCGAAATATCATGACCATGTTGATACCCTAGCACCTGAGAGTGTTTGAAAGAGCCTATCTTTGATAGTACCTCAGAGTGCAAGGTGTCTACAGCCGGTCTAATGATATGAAAGGGAGATGCAATAAAGGGAAATCCAACAAGTTACTGCACGACATCTAGATGGGAAGCATAACATGGTTTAGCATTTATTTGATGATTTCTTTCATTCATACTTTTATCATCTTTGTATTTTTAACATTCAAGGACAAGAGAAATGTAAGAGAAATGTTGTCATTATTTCTGAATTTTTATTGAGGAAGCTTCTGAAAAATTTCATGTTGGCCTAAAAAGTTGACTGAGATACCATGCGGTAGGAGTCATCTTTGGTACAGATTAAAAAAGGAAAATATCCCATCAAATGACACACATAAATAAAACAACCTAAACAAAATGACTAACTAAAAAAACCATGGGCAAGGTGTAATTCTCCTAGGGTGGCTTACTCCTAATAAACGTCTAAAACACCACATAATTCAAAAAAACTATTAATTAAACAAAACCCGTAAAACCTTGCAAACTTTCTTCCCCTAGCTAGTTAGATATAAGGCCCTTCTTGAATGGAATCATGGCTTTCCACTGGCTTACCTTATTCCCTATTAGATAGGATGTAAAGCCATCAACATTCCTATCTAAAGAGATGGGGACATGACATCAACTTCTAAGAAAATGTATACGTCCTCCTTTAAGGGAATACAACATCTTTTCTCTCCAGCTAGTTACATATAAGGCCCTCCTTGAACGGAATCATGACTTTTATCTAGCTTGCTGGTTCTTCTATTAGTTAGGATATAAGACCATTGGCATTCCTCTCTAATGAAATAGGGACATGACATCAACTTTCAAGAAAGGGTGTGAGACCTCCTTTAATGGAATACAACATCATTTCTCTCCAACTAGTTGGATGCAAGGCCCTCCTTGAATGAATCACGGTTTTCCTTTGGCTTACATGTTCTCTTCTTAGATAGGATGTGAGGTCATTAACATTCATCTCTAAAGATATAGGGACATAACATTAACTTCTAGGAAGTGGTATAAGACCACCTTTAATGGAATACAACATCATTTCTCCCTAGCATGTTCGTAAAACATATATATGACTCTCCTTGAATGGAATCATGGGTTTCCTCTTTTGACTACCTGATCTTTTTTCTTCTTTGCTAGGATATAAGCATTGATATTTCTTTCTAATGAAATAGGGGCATGACATCAACTCCTAAGGATTGGTATGAGCCCCCCTTAATGGAATACAACATCCTCTCTCTTTTTACTTCTCCTACTAGTTCCTGAAGTGTATATGAGACCTAGTTAATTGGATTATGACTTTTCCCTTCAAACTAATTGATCTTCTTTAGATATACTCCATCTAAAAAACTCCTTGATGGAAGCTTTTAAAAGCTTTGGTCTACTCAATAAACAATGATAAATGAACACAACAATAACACCTACAATTAAATCCAACTCTAACTCAAATCCTCTCTTAAACATTAATTACCTAAGGATCCCCAACAAGAAATTCAACTCAAACATAATCTTCCTCAAACATCTTTTGTCCAAGGATTCCCCAATGGATAACTCAACCCAAAGCGCAACCTCTAGGTTGTTTGAACACTCTGAGAACCAAACTAGCTGACTTAGTCAACACTAATATGTGTTGCATACTTGTTGGGTGCACACACATATTGGGGGTCCATTAGTTGACCTCACTTTTATGAGAACCTACTTCCTCTCTATAAAAGCATGGAATCTAGCGTTAGGGCTTTCTGATGACTCTCTTAAATGCTTATAAATGGGACCAACATCTACATAGGACCTAAAATAAATCCAAATTTAACGTGGTTTCAAAGGTTAGACCCCAAATCCTTAACCTTTTGTTAGGATGATTAGATTTTTGAACCAATAGGAGTCCAAGTTGAATTCTTATAAATCAAAGATGCCCATAGGCAACCCATGAAGCCTGAAATCCTAGGAATCCTTGTGATGACCATGTGGCCACTCCTAAAGTCTCCTTAATCTAGAACAAGTCCATTGGTTATGCAGTTAATTCTAAGCTAAGAAAGATTCACCTTTTATGTCACAACCCTAAACTAAAACCCTAACATTAAAATTTAAACTAAAAAAGGAATTGGGTCACCACAATTGGACCCTGAGTTCACTCAGTTCCTCCCCTCAACACTAAACAACCCTAAAATTAAAAGAAATAAAAGCTCATTAATTAAACCCTAAAATTGAAATTACTTACATCATCATAATTTATTTGAACCTAAAACAAGACCAATTAGTCAATCAAACAAAAAATAAACTAAATATTTTGAATTAAACCAAAATCAATTAAAAATATTAAAATTATGACAACCCAATTAAGTTCAAAGCCAAGCTAAATTAAATAGATAAAATTTGTAACTGAATTAATTGATTAACTAAGCTAATCATGAAAGCCAAAGAAACTTAATCCCTTAAGGCCAAGCCTAATGACTAACCATCAAGGGGAGCCCATGACCAAAGCCAAAAATTTGAAACCCTAAAAGAAACCCACATGACCCAAATGACCCATCCATAACACAATAAACTAACAAAAAAATTAATTAAATTAAATTAAACACAAGACAAACACTAATAGAAAAAAGTGCACACTCAACCAAAATGACTAACCCATGACTAACCCTTAGCATCCTAGTCAAACCAACTCAAGTCTCACTCGTCTAGTACCAAGACCAAACCAATATTGGTCATAGCCACCACACCAAAACTCCTCCCAATCTTCTTAAGCCTTGTCATGCTTCCTTCACCAACATTAGAGCTCACCATGCTAAAAACTTTAAAATTAGAGAAAACTTCCATCCCTTTGCTCGAGCTCTTAAAATCTCTCAGCTCATCCTTTGAGGAGCCACAAGGGATCCTCAAGCACCTCAGAGCTTCCCTCTATGGCCTCGCATGACTATTTATATCCCCAACCTAAGAGCTCTCTAGACGACCTAAGCTCCTCAACCAACAATCAAAACCTCTAATTTCCAACACAAAAAACCCTCCTACAATCAAGAACGGATCATCTCCATCTTTTTCAAGCCTCCGCACCACCCTTATTGCTCTTATTTCATTGCTAAAATCCAAGGACATTTACGACCATGACATCAAAACCTTCCAAACCCCCAATTGAACCTTCAAAAGATTCACAGAGGCCCAACATCACTTCCCCAATCAAAATTGACCTTCTCCCAGCCTCTACCATAGCTCAACACCAAACTGTGACCCGCTTTGGTGTAGCTCATAGGTAGAGTTGATTTAAACACAAATTAGAGCAAGAGGACCCTTCATGGTGTTCAAGCGATCAGTTTCATCAACCTCAATTGAGGATTCACTTCTTGAGACAAGGTATGTGACAAAATTTTTAACTTTGGCTCTCATGTGTTTTGGTTAAGCATCAAGGGAGACCTTAACCTTAGAATGCAAATGGCTCTCGATTCACAGACCCTCTGAGATGATGAAGCGATGTCATCCATTTTTGTATATTTGAAATAACTGCAGAGATCAGACTGGGCTGGCCGCAAGATCCAATCAATGCATCAGATCGGTGCCAGCTCAACGAACCACACGGAAATGAAGCAAACTACGTAGTGCCTCATGGAGCTTCAGAGCGTTCAGGTATCAAGTCAGCATCGCGTGTTTAAGTATGTGATACAGATTTTCTAAATTAATTAATTTTATAAGAATCAAATAAACTTTGAAAAAAATCATATCTTTGTAAGAAAATCACCAAAGAAAATAAAAATACCCAAACACTCAAAAAACAAAATAGAAATTAACCCACCTAACCAGGGCTGGCCCAAATCAGCTTAATTCAAATATGGGTTAACCCAGCATGACTTAGGCTAACCTAAATAAACTTAAATTAAAACTTGTGGTTACATAATTTAACCAGGGCAAAATTAAATCGTCTGGATCAACACTAGCTCCACTCATTACCTATAAAAGAATAAAGTTAAGGAGTGTTTGACCTCTCATAGGAGATTAAAAGCAACGTAAGTTAAAAACACACTCTGGAGATAATATGAATTGAAATGAAAATTTGCAGACATAACATAATAAAAAACACTCTAAAACTTTTAAAACTTGAACTTCAACTATAAAACATAACCCAGCTTGAGAAGGAACATTGAAAGAGACAACCCATGGCTATTAACAAAGATCCTTCTGGTCACTTGTGGCCAATCAAACAATAAACCCCAAAGAACTCGTGATGTTGGAACCATGGGATCTTAACTAGGTCGTCTCAAAATAAAAATAATAAATCTTGCATAAAAATCTAATCTGCTAAGAAGCCTTAAGTAACCTAAAATTTTCAACCCCATAAAAATGAAAAAAGGCACTAAAACTTACATGAAATACTAATGAACAAAGATCACTGAACATAACTTTAACCATGCTACCAATTTTTATGAAGATTTCTTAGACGATGAAACCCATGGTTATTGACAAGAATCTTCCAGTTGGAGTAGATTTAACCACCTCTCTAGGCTAAGTAGATCAAGGAACCACAACCTCAGGGTGACAAAATGACATGGACATCTTGATCGGGTTATCCTAAAAAAAAAGAATAATAATTGTCTCATTAATAATCAAAGTAAGAAAATTACATTCATCCCTCTTACATTGTATTATGATAAAACATCCTATCTTTGTTTTGCAGGGTTGTTAAGATAAACTACAGCCCTTGATTTACCTTACATGTTATTGGGGTGTGGAAACTCTATTTTGCAGGACTACTATAAATTAAGTAAATTGTTGTAATAACCTAAGATCGACCTTTTGAGTCTTCTTTTATTTTATATATTTAAGTGTGTTATAATTAAATGACTACAAACAACTAAACTACCCAAAAGAAGATAAAACATGAAGTGAAGGATGAACCTCAACTAAACTAAAAGTGGTAGCTCAGATGATGTCAATTGACAAGTTTTACATATGTTTTGAATTGGCACCCCTATTGTAAGTTTGTTAGTATTTGCCCGATAGGTCTACCCACATTATAGATCGATATTTATATTTCTTCTTTTTTGCATGGATTATTGGTAGGCTCAGCTAAGAATTAAATTTTCTACCCCAACCTAAACAACTTCAACTTAATTTTTCAAAACAAAACTCATAACCAAAATTAAATCACATAAATCACTGCACCCACAATGATAGAAAGAACATGCATTTAAGACAAGCTTGATTGATATTAAATAAAATTGAGTAGAAAATCATTATTGAACTAGAGATATGAACGATAACCTGATCCATAGACATGTGCATAACATATTGCTCCTATTCATTATCTTTAGGCCCTCATTCTTTGCACAAAAAGGAGACATGTGCATAACATATTGCTCCTATTTTTTATCTTCGAGCCCTCATTCATTGCATAGAAATGAGTGGTTTGATCTGTGAGGACTACTACCTTATATAGTGAGTTCCGCCTATGCATACCAATTGTCCTTTTGAACAAATCTTCTACACATTCATCATCAAGAAATTACATAACCTACTACACAACCTGCTCTGATGCACTTAACACTAATTAAACAAAGAAAAAAAAATTGAGTTTGGTGGGACAAAAAACATTTAAATTTTAAGGCTTAAAAATATATTTGCATTAGTCTTAGGGCATTTTGCATACCACACATAATTAGGAAGCTTGATTCATAATCAAACTATAAAGCCTACTACTCCTAATAAATAACAATCTACCCTATCTTGCATCATTGAGATTAGCCATGCATGGTTTTGAATGTGATTAGGTGGTCTAAATGGTAGACCTTCACAGGCAAAGTTGTAAGTCTATTACATTTTGTGTTTCACTTCTTTTTGCGTTTGGGTCCTGAATTTTCACTTCTCTTGGTGAACTTCATCCTAGGACTCTGAGGTTGTTCATCTAGTTACAACGTAAATCCTCATCTTCAGACTTCTACATGATTGTTGTGGAGTATAAGTCAAAACATTCTAATAAAATATTGGGATGAAACATTAATTTTTTTTAAATAAACATCAATTGTAAAAAAAAATGACAGTCTAGGACACTATCAAGGCTTTCTCGGTATCTCTGAATGTCCCCTATATTTTCTCCCTTTGGCCTCTGTCAATAAGTGCTCAACTTTTGAGTTTTTCACATTTGAAAATCCAATGTGCAATCATAGAAACCTAAAGTTAGAAATTTCTTAAGGATAAAACCGTAGCCTTAATCGAGAGTTTTCTTAAATAAATTTACTTTCTTAAGATGCTACTAACTATAGGGGATTGTCTTTACATGAAAATGAAGACCATATAACTAATTTAAACATATATAGTCTTCAGATTAATTAATGAAAATAATCTATCTGGTTTAAACCGCAAACTAGTGCAAATATCCAATGTTTCTTGGTTTGAATAATAACACCCATGGTAAAATTAAATTTCTACCTTTTGAGGTGGTTTACTACTTTCAATGACATGATTGATTATTTGAACAATAAAACCTTTGAATCTACAGGGCATTCAAAAACCCCGTGTTGAAGAAAAATTAAAACATGATAATGGTGTTGTCTATACAGCCAATATCTAATTATAATGATCTATAGAACATCATCTATGTAGCTGATGGATATTTGAAATGTGAAATAATGGATGCATAACAAATTATATCCAATAAAAAGTGACTAACTAATGAATTTTTGGTTGGTGATCGTTAACCTTTCAAAAGGCAGGTAGCAATGCCCATGTGTGAAACACAAGAATCAAGCATTTCTAACGCATGAAGATGTGAAGTTATAAACATACCCTAGGGTTTTTAAACCTGATTATTGTTATTAGACTTCACAAGGTGAATTTCAACCAGATGTTCAGTACGATCAAGTTGGAGCCTCATCAAGTTATGCCCCTCCAACGGTTCATGATTCTAGCATGTTTGATGAAATGATTACCGATGCCAACATGGATTATTTTGTTGGGAGTGTGCTGATGATAATCAAGAACCAAATAGTGAAGCATAATAACCAATGAATTATTAAATGCTATTCAACAACCTTTGTGGAAATGATACACTTCACATACTAGTTATTTATTTCCTTGAGAATGTTGATTATCAAATTTGATTTCAACATCCCTAGAGAATGCTTCAATCAGGTAGCAACATTATTAAAGAAGAAGAGCCCTACAGATATTTTATTCCAGAGGATTTTTACAGAACAAAACATTTAGTGTCAAAGTTAGGGTTACTAACTGAAAAAGATAGATTGTTTCATTAATGGTTGCATGTTCGATTATAAGGAAGATGCGCTGGAGATGAAATTCAGATTTTGTAGTGTTGATTGGTTCAAACCAAGGGGGAGAAAGAGTAAAAATCATAAAAATATTTCTTGCAAGAATCTCTTTTACTATCCTCTCATTCCACAACTTCAGTGATTATTTGCTTCTATGTGCATAGCTCCTTATTTGACATTGCATAATATCGGATGAGTTAGTGCTAATAAAATGACTCTTTCTTTAGCTAGTGAAGCTTGGAAATACATCAATCGCAATTATCCTAACATTGCAACAGAACCCCCCAACATTAGAATTAGCTTATGTGTAGATGGATTGACACCTTACAATCACAGGACAACAACTTATTCATGTTTGCCAGTTATTATCATCTCATATAATTTACCCTATGGTATGTGTTTGACAGCGGTGTTCTTATTTCTAACATTGATCATACTAGGTCCACATATCCTAAAGGATAAAATTGACGTGTACTTACAACCTCTTGTGAGAAATAAGCATGTTGACTTATGATATTGCTATTAAACAAAAATTTTACCTTAAAGTTGCTCTTATGTGGATGATCAGTGATTTTTTTGCTTATAAGATGTTATCTGGTTGGAGCACAGCTATAAATTAGTCTGTCCCTACTGCATGGGAATGTCCAAAGCATTCACTTTGAACCATGAAAGAAAAAATTCCTGGTTTGATTATCATCAAAAGTTTTTAATGTGTGATCACCCATTTCAAAGGAAAAAAAAGATACATTTTGTCAAAATTAGGGTTGAAACATTAAGTCCATGCCCAAAAATAAGTGGAAGTGATTTATTGTAGATGATAAGTGAAGTACAAAAGATCACTGAGAGACTAGAATAACCTCAAGTTATCTTCCAAATTTTTGCATTACACATAACTAGACATGGTAGAGTATTTTCGTGGATCTTCCATAGTGGAGGACCAATCTGATTAGGCATAATCTGAATGTTATGCATATTAAGAAGAATTTTTTTGATCATATATTTAATGTTTATCTGGATATCAATTGAAAAACAAAATACAATGGGAAAGAAAGATTGGCATAGATAATGAGTTCATTGTTGTTTCTCAACATACATTAAAGAAGACTCATAATTGTGGTGTTTATGACAGAGGAAAGACACACACATATAATGAGATCAACTATTAGTACATATTGAATGAAGTAGTTCAGTTTTAATATCTGAGTTTTGTTGAACACAATGTCAACATGTTAAATTGTAAGTGGTTTGATCTTGTTCCTAATCAAGGAACACAGATACTCAACCGTATGAGATTACTAAAGTTAAAATGATCCAAAGATATGCAATGTAAGACCCACTTACTTTGACACGTCAGGTTAGTCAAGTTTATTATCTTTGATATTCTAGTCGAGTAAGAGATACTTGATTGGGAAACCAAGAAATACTATTAAAATGAAAAATGTTATCAAACATATTTGCCAAGTGCCAGTTGTGTCCGATTTTTATATTCAGCTTAGTTCAATCGATTATGTGTACCTTAAGAGGATACTACGGAGCTTCTTGAAGAAGTAGCTTTAGCTATGGATGAAAATGATGATGAGATTGATGAAGAAATTTTATGTTCTTCATCAATTAGCTCATCGAATGAAACCGACTAAAAAATGGTATGTATACTTAGATGATTAGTTTCTGCACCTTATTGATTTTACTTTTGCTTCTTACACAATAGTTGTCATGCTTACTTGTGCCGATTTTATACGTAGTCATGACATGTTTCATGTTGGTATTCTACACTACTTAGCTTTTATTTTTATTTCATATATTACATACTAATCTTGCTCACTAATTCTAATAAATTTTTCCTACTACATATGGAAAGTGCTCATCCTCCGAAGGGACCTCGCATTCAGAGGACTGTAGGGAGCACATACTAGAGGATATCACTCATGTTGTGAGGTACATCACTCCTAGAACCACTCCAATCACTCTTCCTTATGCTCCTCCTCCCACACTAACTCCCTCGCAGGCACCGCCTCCCACACCTGCACCAGTTTTCTGTCCAAATTCTTTTTCTAATGAGTCAGGTTCCCAGACTCCTGCACCTCAAATGGCTGACTGCTTCGGAAAAGTGTATATTGTGTCGGCGGGAGACTCATACGTCAACTTCTTTCTACATTAGAGTAAGTTCAATTTTCATCTCATTTTTTATGGTAACTAATATTTTAATTTTAGAGTCTTCTCTTCTAGGCCTCCTGTGACACACATCATGGAGATCATCTGAGTCGGTATGATCAGTCATTTCTCTACTGGAAACAGATCTTTATTGCAACTTGAGACATGCGGTTTCAGGAGTTTGAGGTATGATGACTTATTTTGAAATAGCATGTTAATTCCTACTTTATTATACTAATCAAATTTACATAATTTTTAATTTTTATAGGCTCTTCTATTGATCTTTGAAACATCAACACCAGATCCGACAGATTTTTTAGGTTTGTGGCACCCATCGGCTCGGGGAAATATTCACCATAGCATGTAAGAAGGGGGAGAAGCCCAGTTGGCTGGGTGAAAATTTCTCGGTTGATTGAATAGAGCCTGAGCCTCTACGATGCACTAGAGGAAAAAAAATAAAACCAACATAATTTGAATGATTGAGGGAGCCAGAGGGGATGCACTCCACATTGGAGGTTTGATCCCCACACAGAGCACTACAAGAGATTGGTAAGATTATCTCAAAATTCGTAAGCTTAAAGATTTATATAGTTATGTGATTCTTAAATTTATTTGATCATGTAAAATGGCCAAGCAGCTTGACCGAGAGTCATCCACTGTAGAGTTACATGTCTTCACACATCGACACCCAGGCATGCAGCAGTGGGTCTCCGACACTCTCTGCATGTCAATGTAAGTTATAAAATTTATTTTTTTGTGGTAATTAATGTTTAAAATGACAGTTAATGAATTTTATTATGAAGGAGGAGTTTGAGCAACTCCAGAAGAGACAGAGGGAGATGACTAGCCAGACCTAATCGTCCACCAGCAGCAGTGGTAGCCAATCTACCAATGTTCAATCGGATTTCGAGCTTTGAGGTCGAGCACTCGCGTAGAGCTATGGGTGGCCCTAGCTCGTTACAGGCTCAACATGAGAAGCTTTCCGAGTGGGTTGTGAAGATGAATGAAGAGCTTCGACAAATGCATGAATGGCAATAGAGGGTTGAAGATGGTCTAGCATGCCTGACAGAGAGTTTTGATCATCGGGGCAATGACATATGAGTGTTGTCGACGAGGATGTGAAAGAGGAGCAAGATTACAATTTTTATTATGTGTTTTTTGATGTTCCCCTGCCATATTAGTTTATTATTTTTTAGTTTCATTTTTGTTTAAGTAAATTTTCAGCTTATGTAGTTGTGAACTTTAAACACTTATATATGTTTTTCCTTAATTTAATTTGGTATAGTTGTTGAGACATGTTGGAGATTTCTTTTTCCAATTGTGTTAAAAGATAAATATTATATTATGTTGCATGTGTTTGTTATGTGCATGTATGTGAAAATCTAATCATTTTGTTATTTTTTTTTGTTACAAGTGTGTCGGATTAATGTCAGAAAATTTGAAAGACAATAAACAATTTGATATTTGTCGTCTTTAATTCGACACAACATGTGATTTTGCGTCGGTAATAAATCGATGCTAATTTGCGTCAAATACGGTAGACGCTAGTTCGCATCTACCATGATCGACGCTAGAACATGGTGGATGCAAATTTGACCTTAACGTTGTGATGCCTGTTTTTTCGACAAAAGTTCGGAATGACGGATTTCTTAGATGCTAATTCTGACGCAAATAAAATGCCGATGAAAATGTTGACGCGAAACCAATTAGAAAAGCTCAATTTAACTTCAAAATTTTTTCACCGTAAAACTTCATCAGCGTCGAAAATTTTCAATGCTAATCTGTATAGTTCCTGTGATGATCCAGTGTGACACATTTTTGAAATGCAATACACATTTTAGATTTAAGTGTTCTACCATTGAGTTGATACAAAAGAAAATGGTTCTTGCCTGCAGACATTGCACATTACAAAAGCAGAACTCTGATAATTTTAATTTTATTCAGCTTAATATAATCACTGATGGAGATTCAAGAATATGAACAATAGTAACTAATCATAGTCTGTCAGTGAGTTTCAGACAAGAGCACCGAGCAATTGCTGACCATTCTGAATGTAGGTTTGACATAATTTTAGATTTAACTTAACAAAAGTTTAAAGAAAAGAAGAATAATAATGTTGACGAAGTATTGCTCTGAGACAAACATTATGCATTTCAATAATTCAGACTAAAGTATTAATTATCATACAATTCTAAATATGCATTAGCTATTCTTAATTGCATAATATGCAGAAGGAAGAGAAGATTTGTAATCATATTTTAAGGGTCCATCGGCGTTTTGAAAACGCGCCTGGACTGTTTGGGTAAACTGCGTTTCGGTAGCTTATGCGTTTTTAAAACCCTGAAAGCCGCATCTATCTAAGTGTAATTGCAGCTTTCTGGTAGTGGTTTGACTTTTCCAAAAAAATAAAAAATTTCTAATAGCCACTGCACCTAGTTTATCAACAGATTATTTTTAATCAGCTTATCAGCAGATTATTCAATAATCTGCAGCTGCCCTAAACAAACCCTAAATAGTTAAAAATCAAATCAATCTGTGTTGATGCATGGAAAAAATAATTAATTAACGTAAGCTACCTTGACAACGATATTAAGAGATACTAATCAAATACTCGATTAATGAATCTAATATTTTTCTCATGAGGTAATCTCAAAGCCATTTGACTGTTTGTATCAAGGGAATTTAGAGCCCAAGATTATCAAAATTAGGCCAAGACTCTCTGATTATTTATATATTCAAATTAAGATTATAATTTATTTAAAATTAAACATTAATTTGTATTTTTTTTAACGTACTTAAATTAAAATATAGAAAGAATGAAGATTTTAAATATTTAGAAATTTTAAGTCAATAAATGATTGTGTAGCTGAAGTTTATTATCTAACAAAATATTAGAGAGAGTAGAAATATTCTCTTGCAATTGCAAAATATTATTTAAAACATTATTTGAATGAAAAAATAAAGTTAAAAGAAGATAAAAAGATATGCTCATTAGAAGAATGATTAAATAAATAATGATATAATTTTCTCATGTAAATAATTTATGAGAAATATAATAGCTTAAAAAAATATCAATTAAAAGTAATATATATATNAAATATAATTTTTTTTATAGAATATGTTTCTTCAAAATAATATAAATAAACCATCAAACTAAAAAATATATTTTAATTTATAGCTTAAAATATATAGAAAAGTTATAGTTTGCCAAGAAAATTAGAAAATAATATAATTTTCTCTAAAAATATAAAAAAATACAAATATTGGACTAAGTTTTATCATATATTTTAAAAAAATTTCAAAATGTGTTAAAATATAATAAATTAAAGATTAGATTTTAAAAATATTTTAATTTAAAACATAGTTTTCTAAATACAAAAAAAAGAGTTTTATCAAATATTATTTTTAAGATAAAATTTCATTAATCAAATTTTTTTTCTAAACAAAAATTGTTTTAATTTTTTTTAAGTTATTTCCTGAAATAATTTTACTTTTAAAAGAAAATAAAAAACTTTTTTTTTTTTTCAACAAATGATGTTGTAAGCATTTCCAAAGTTGTCTTCAAAGCTTTCCAACATAATACACCAGAAAATTACAAAATTGCCTAGAAGAAAATAAGGAAAAGAATAAATTGAAAACAATTAAAAAAAACTTATAATTACAACTCAAACATATTTAGTAATACAAAATATTAGAGGTTGATAAATTTTAATTTCTAAATATAAAATATAAACTACATTTCAAATTTATATATTATTTTTAAGAAGGTATTTAGACTAAATTTTAAAATAGTTTAATAAAATTTCTTTTATTTAAAAAAATCGACTTATTTGCAAAAATCGTTTTTTTTTTTTATTTAATAGAATTTACTTTTATTATTTAATAAATTTCTAAAATGTTTTTAAGATTAAAACTAATAGAAAAAAGACTCCCTCAGATCTCTGTTAGCTAAGGTCAATGATGAGGGTAAAAAATATTTTATACTATATATAACATCATCTAATTCCAATAGAGATAAAGTATCCTTCGATTGAAAAACATTGTCTAGCTCTAATCTTTGCAGTTCAAAAGGTTAGATATTATATTTTTTTTCATAAGGTTAATCATATCTCAAGGTTTAATCCATTGCAACACTTGATGACCCGATCAACTTTTTCTGGAAAAATATCGAGGTGGTCTATGACACTATTTCACTTCAATATAACCTTTGTTCCTCAACGTATCTTGAAAGGACAAGTTCTAGCAAATTTTCTAGTGTTGCACATGTTACCAACAGAGTCTCATCGACAGGATGATTTACCATATGAACAAATAATGAACTTAGAAGACCTCACACTCAACACTAGGAAATGTACTTTAATGGAGTTTTTTCGTGCAGAAAGACAAAATTGCAAGCGGATAGCACCTAGAAAAGTAGAGATCAGACAATTCCTCATTACTCTAGAGTAGGGAATGCTAAGATTTTCTTACTACTAGATAGTCTTTTGCAAACATTAAAATAGAATATGAATCGTCGATAAGTTGTTTGGAGCTGACTATTCTAATATGCATAAAGCGCATCAATATCTACAGGGATTCTTAACTGATAATAAATCAAGTGGTCGACATATACGGAATTCTCAAACCAAAGCTCAAACAGTATTACGGTGCACGATGAAGTTACTTGAGTAGATTCCGAATCTGACTTTGTATAGAATTCCATGAGGATAAAACTTTTTGGTGGATGCCTTGATAAAGCTAGCTAAATAATTTGCATGCCCAAAAAAAGATTAAATTCCAAGTTCAATTAAAGTATGTCAAGTTATATCTCAAATTAACATGTATGATCTTCACAAACTAGCTATTAAAACAATAATAGCCACAGCTATTGAAGAAGAAAATGATGATTGGTGACAACCATTTGTCAAATATCTACAGATAGGTAAATTAATTGAAGAAAAGTCAATAGTCTATAAGACCAAGAAAAGAGCATTGTCGTACCCTTTAATAGATGGTGTTCTCTGTATAAGATCATTTAATCATATGTGGTTAAGATACCTCAGCAAAAAAAAACAAGGAAAATATCATGGAAGTTCACTCCAGTTTTTGTAGTGCTCATCATTCGACTCTGAGGATGAAAGTGAAGATCAAGAGATTAAGATATTATTAGCCAACTATGATTATAGATTGCATGGAAATATACAAAAAATGTCACCAATGTCGAGCGCACAAAGTTATTCAACATCAACCACCAAACACACTACATCCAACGATTGCTTCATGTTTGTGGGTGTAGTGGCATAGATATAGTAGGTCCCAAGAACTTCCTTCTTCCAAAGGTAGTCGGTTTATACTAGCCTCTACATACTACTTTTCAAAGTGGGTGAAAGTAGTATTACTAAGAGAGGTCAAAGCTCATCATGTCCTATATTTTTTTTAAGATTTAGATTATCTACAAATTTGGTATTCCTCAGAGGATAATCTAAGACAATGGCTCTGCCTTAAAAAAAGTAATGGAATAGATTGGATATATCATACAGTTTATTATCTAAAGACAAATGGTCAAGTAAAAGTTATGGACTAGACGCTGACCGACTTTTTGTAAATCGACAAATACAAGAATTTCATGGCGCTCCAAGAAGATTTAATTTCCAGCAACGGCGTCCAAAGACTTGATCGCGACTTTATAGATGTGTCTAATTTGGTTAAGATGTATAATTAATAATATTCAATATTGTTAAAGTCGAATTTGTAAACGCAAGTATACGTATCGCTCAAGTAATATAGGGCTCTAATGGAGTCCTAGATATCGATAACAGAGAGTAGTTTAGAATTACGAACTAAGACCTTAGAAAAGCAATACTTTAATCACAACAACGACGTTCAATTTGCNGTGCCTGAGAATACTATTTCCCTATTTATTTGCACCCAACTTCCAAGAGTTTTGACCTCTCTGAATCTTGGATGTAATCTTCACTTTAGTTGTAAAACTCAACATATTTTTTTTGACCTCCATAAATCTTGGATGTAATCTTCACTTTAGTTGTAAAACTCAACATATTTTAAAACCTCCCTCAATCTTGGATGTAATCTTCACTTTAGTTGTAAAACTCAACATATTTTAACAAATAATTGGTCAAATTGAAAGCAAATTAAGATCAAAGTGAAAAGATCATCACAATTTCTTAAACATTATTGGCCAGATTGAAGGTAAATTAAGATCAAAGTGAAAAGATCATCACAACTTCTTTAACATTTATGACCAGATTGAAAATAAATTAAGATCAAAGTGAAAAGATCATCACAATTTCTTAAACATTTTTTTGACCTCCATGAATCTTAGATGTAATCTTCACTTTAGTTGTAAAACTCAACATATTTTAACAAATCAATTGGCTTTGACCTCCCTAAATCTTGGATATAATCTTCACTTTAGTTGTAAAACTCAACATATTTTAAACAAATCAATTCCAGATTAAAAGTAAATTTAGATTGAAGTGAAAAGATCATCACAATTTCTTAAATATTTTCATGGCTTCGCCAATTCAAATCACCATTTCACAAATCTCGAGACAAAGAGAAAGACAGAGAAAACTACTCAGAACTCATGAGAAAAACACAACAAAACTCGGAATTCATAAATAAAATTAAAGTCATCCAAACTACAACAAATAAATAACTTATCTCTAAATTCTCCCCAAGGACACTCCTCGAAGTTCCTCTGAATCTCTTCCTTTCTTTACAGCACACAGAATTCCTCTTCGAAGTAGTAAGGAGGAAGAAATCTCTCACTTTCCCTCCACTCTTACAATTTCTCGAAGAAATCCTCACAATTGTTACACACTAATGGAACCTCTCTAACCTCTAGGGACTTTATAACATTCAGGACCTTTCAGGCTCTCCAGGACCTCATAATTTTCGGTCAAAATGTTCTTTTAAAGTTGTAAATGAGCTTTCCCAAGAGTTTCCTAAGCATCCCTTCAAACTTTGGCCTTATCCAAAACTTGAGTAGGCATAACCGTCGATCTCGCCGTCGGCGGCCTCGAGGGCACCGTCGCCGGGCTTCTGAAGATTTTGTCATGTAGTCTCGGGAAAACTCGCCGTCGGCGGGGTCGAGGGCGCCGTCGGTGGCCTAGTTCAAATCTTCACATTTTGGTCTTTTCCGCTCCAAATTCGCTCTTTTTTGTATATTTTTGCTCCAATGACCCTAATTCATCATTCCTGCAACAAAATATCAAAAATACATTTCTTCAAAGTGTAATATCATTAAAAACAATCTAAAATAGGTATGAAAATCTCAACATATTTTTCTTTGGTCAAAATCCCCCAAACTTAACTATTACTTGTCCTCAAGTAATTTTAGTACTATATAAAAATTATGATCTACCGCAATAAAATTTTAATTTAGAAATATTATAAGTTTGATTTAAATAAATATCATAGTGAGATTTTCAGAAAAAATTCAAGTCAATTCAGAAATACTATAAGTTTGATTTAGATAAATACCATAGTGAGATTTTCAGAAAAAATTCAAGTAACAACTCTATAGCCTCCAGATTATCTAGTCATCAATTTGTAAAAGTTCTAGTCTTCTATTTATTTAAAGAATGACTATATATTACAAGATTAAGTCACTTAGAATATCCAAAAGATAAGAACTTCATGAGAACTCTACTAGTAAAAGACATATTCCATAAATATAAGTTCAGGAATGTATTTAGGTTTTCTCTTTAGGTAGGTCCAGTGAAGATAATTTTTTATTAGGCATATCCTCAAGCTTCTCCTCACTTCCATAATTTTTTCTTTCTTTTCTCTTTTTCATTTGAATTGTTTTCAATCCTATATATTTTTTCTTTTCATTTCAGGGATTGTTTTCAATCCTTTCTTTTTCTTTTTCAAGTGAGGATTACTATATATGGATAGTCTTTAATGATTTTGAACTTCACTTTTCTTTCCCTAAATTTGAAACTCAATGCATTTCTTTACCTTATAAATATTTCATAGTTTTTACAT